>JADRCC010231733.1:0-11626 GCA_019843855.1 Hylomyscus alleni
GAGAAGAGAAGAGAAGAGAAGAGAAGAGAAGAGAAGAGAAGAGAAGAGAAGAGAGAAGAGAAGAGAAGAGAAGAGAAGAGAAGAAAGAAAAATGGGAATAACTATATGCTTTTTGTGCAAAAGCTTAATATGCTTTGCTAAAGGAGGGCAATAGCAATTACATAATTTTTTAGATTTTGTAGAAAAAGTTTGTTCTTGCTTTTTTGAGGAAACAATAAATTTAGTAATTGTCTTAGTTAGAGTTTTATTGGTGTGAACAGACACCATGACCAAGGCAACTCTTATAAGGACAACATTTAATTAGGGCTGGCTTATAGGTTCAGAGGTTCAGTCCATAATCATCAAGGCATGAGCATGGTAGTATCCAGACAGGCCTGGTGCAGGCAGAGCTGAGAGTTCTGTATCTTCATATAAAGGTTACTAAGAGGAAAATGGCTTCCAGGCAGTTAGGATGAGGGTTTTAAGCCCATGACCATAGTGACACACCTACTCTAACAAGGCCACACCTCCTAATAGTGCCACTCCCTGGGCCAAGCATATATAAACCATCACAATAACCCTAACCTAACCCTAACCCTAACCCTAACCCAACCCTAACCCTAACCCTAACCCTAACCCTAACCCTAACCCTAACCCTAACCCTAACCCTAACCCTAACCTGGGAGAATGTTGGAGAAAGACCTCAAAATTATTATGCTATGCATGGACTAGGTAGTGTCTGTAGATACCTTTAGTCTTTGGACTCTGATTAGGAATAGCTTGAACCCTAGACCTGAGAGAGAGAGAGATGGGTTTCAGGGATGCAATCCCATCTGGAGATGCTTTGGGGAAGAAGAGAGAATGTGAAGTCCAGAAGCTGGGTCATTGTGGACCACCATGATGGAAGTGTACCCAGCAGCTGCTGGTCACAGCCCCTGGCCCCTGTGGGAGGGTAGTCTAGACAGCAGCAACAGGATGCAGGGAAGGTTGAGGAGCCAGCACAAGGTGGGACACAATATTCAGAGCAGCCATAGGTGAGCTATGATCCAATCCAACAGGTTAATGTCTAAGAAAAATGTTTATGGAAAATGTTTGAGATTGATAAATACAAGTGATGAAAGTTAGAGAGTATAAAAGAACTTTGATGGTGATAATTTAGAAATAAAAATGCTTTAGATGAAAGATGTTTAAGGTTGGTAAATGAAAGTTAAGATGTTTAAAGTTGGTAAGTGCAAGTTATAAATGTTGGAGGATCTAAGAAGATGTTTTAAGGTACATAAATGCAAATTATAGGGATGTAAGAAATGATTGAAGGTGAAAAAAGGTAAAAATGTAAATGTTTCATATTTTCTCCACATACTATTGTCATTTCAAAGTTCAGAATTTTAATATTGATCAGTGGAGTTCTGATAAGCTAATAGAACACTGGATATTTACAATTCAGTCACAAGCTTGAGATTTTATTTTCCTTTTGGTTATCTTCTGAATATAAACTTAAAGATGCTTCTCATCATACAAAAAAAAATAAAATAAAATAACTTCGTTCAATCTGTATATCTAGTCTTCTGGATTGAGGAAAAAAATGTTCTGTGCCTTTTAACCCAAACCTATAGATTTACTAGGTCTCAAAGGCATGAGTCCATTCCTGCTGCCTAACAGACACCTGTTAACTATAGTTTTAAAATATGGATTTCAACACAATGGTAAGTACTAATGGATATCTTTTTGTACACTGAAGTTGACATAAGCTTCAGGGAATCAAGATCCTAAGATTGGACCTGCTTATCATAGACCAAATGGACCCCTCACCTGACTGTTCTGCTCCAATCCAGCAGATGGCCCCAAATATAAATTATATAAACAAACATCATACAAGTTAGAATTTATATATATTGAAGCATGTATATAATAACTACTAACATGTTAGCACATGTATGTGTATATATAAATAATGCACATTAAGTATAAATTATACATTAGATATAATTATACAAGTTAAATATAAATTATATACATTGACTATGATTTATATATGTTAACATATACAGTAAATATTAATCATATGTATTAAATATTAGTTATATGTTAAAATATGAATTAAATCAATAAAATATAAGTTACAATCTATATAATATACATAATTTTGCATGTCCACAAGGACAGGGAATTATGGAATGATCCCCTGGAGCTCTAAAAAAAAAATCAGTTAAATTAAAAATGGGGGAGTTGTATATTTCTTCACCACAAAATTTTATTTTGAATTTTTTGGCCTTGTATGCCAAGGGACTCTCTGCTGCTAAGAGTCTATGGCACCCTACAACTAGGCATACTTATGCTGAGGTGAAATGGAAGGATCTACTTACTGTCATCTGGCATGGTCCTGATCCGGTATTAATATGGGGAAGAGGGCAGGTTTGTGTTTTTTTGCTGAAGGAGTGCAATGACTGCCAAAGTGATTGGTAAGACATACTGATGCTGGGACAAAAAATGATGCTGGTTGTGATCTTTCTGAGTGTCCTGACAGTGGTGACAGGGAAACTGTATGAGGCATATGTTCCTGACCCCCCTTTGCTGTGCATATCCTTCTGTGTGGTCAAGGCCAGAGGTACTTATGACCTCTAATAATTCTCAGCTGTTAGGATTTCCTTGCTCTGAGAGTAAAAAGTATTCCAAATTGATGAATTACACTTCTATGGGTCAGGGGCTACCTATTTGTTTTTCTAGAAATAGTACCAATTCTGGATATGTTTCTGTGGACCCTCAGATTTGGAAGAATACCTTTTAGGACTGAAATGCAAAACATTAAGATGAGAAAGCCTGTATCTCAGACTGGAAAAGCTGGCTTGCCTCAGGCTTTTAGATTTTGCAGGACAGAGGACATGTAGATTGTGGAACTTGCCTTAAACAAGTTGATCAAATGGAGAATTGTTATAATAATCCTCATCATTTTTTTTGTTGTTGTTTTTTCAAGACAGGGTTTCTCTGTATAGCACTGGCTGTCCTGGAATTCACTCTGTAGATCAGGCTGGCCTCGAACTCAGAAATCTGCCTGCCTCTGCCTCCCAAGTGCTGGGATTAAATGTGTGCACCACCACCGCCTGGCTCCCATCAATCTTTTAATGTGACTAGTTATTCCAACTCAGTCATGGACTGGTCTGGAAATCAATCCAATGTTGGACAAAAGGAAATGATAGTGGGCGTTTAGAGGGCTTGTTCTGGACATTTGTAGAGATGTAGTTAGAAATTTGCAGCTGCTTTGTTTGGTGTTATCTTTGCTGTAGATAAAAGTAGAATCAGCTTTGGGGTCAAGGTAAATATAAGATCCTGTGTTTCCTCACCTAATCTTTTACTAATTGGAAATATATTGGCTCTGATAATGAGTTCAGTGTTTCTTTTTTGAAATTAATGAGTTCATTAATTCTCTTTTGTCCAAAGACTGGCTGATGGTCAATCTGTAATGGTAGCACATTAAACTGATTTTATTATGATTCCTGTACATTTATCTGAACCCTGGTATTCTGAAAAAGGCTTACAAATATTGGAAGAGCTAGATCACACTCTTTCAAAAAAGCAATCATATGGTTGGGTTGATCATTGCCAATGTTTTTGCTCTCATAACACTTAACACATCTGCATTAGCTTTAGTACAAGAGGTACAAATAGCTAGTTTTGTTAATCATCTTGTAGAAATGTAACCAATGTCCTGAGCATACAAGAGGATTTGGGTAGACTGCTAGAACAAAGAATTGACATATTATATAATACAATGCATTCCATGGAAGATGAGGTACTAGAGATGAAAGTCAGAATGTCATTTAGAATGTCATGCTTGATATCTGTGGATTTGTATAACTCCACAAATGTATAATGAGAGTCAGTGCAATTGGACCAGAGAAAAAAGGCACCTTCAAGGTATTTGGCATAATAATTTGGCATATTAATATTTCTTTAGATTTGTAAGTCCTGCATAAGGAGGTTGTAAGTTTAATAAATGCAAAGCCTTTTTTCTTTGATGCTGCTAGCATTACAAATGATATTTGAAAAAGTTACAGGCCATTTTTCATTTGTGATCCTTGTTTACGTCTCTCTTATTGGGCATAGCAGGACTTGTTTTTAATGATCATTTTTATGGCATGCCTATTATCTATTCTTTTGAGATGAATCATCAGAGCTTTTATAGATGTCAAAGCAGAGTCATATAAGTTTATGTTCCAATGTCTTCCCTAGCAGAAGTTGGTAGTCAATGACAGGTAAGATCATCTTAAAAACCTTCTCAACCTAAGACAGGCCACAAATACAAGATTATCAGAGTACCAATGATGGGTAAGAGCTGTGTTTTTGGATGGCAACCTAAGACAGACACAACTTTCTGCTCCATGACTGATAAAATTCCTCTTATAGATAAAAGAGATGGTTAAGATTCGCTCAGAGGTAGTTCAACCTGAGACAGGACATGAATGCTAAGATTCATGTACCAATGATGGGTAAGTTTCTTACTTCTTGAGCAGGCACCTAAGATAGGCACAGTCTTTCTGTGCCAGTAGCTGAGACAGCTTTGGCTTGTATAGATAAAAAAGTGGGACATGTGGGGAGAACTTCTAGAGTTAACTTTGTCTGACTTCTTGCTTGTGATTACTCATGAATGAATCTGCCCATATCTATCTTTGTTTTTAATTAAGACATGCATTATAGCTGGGCAGTGGTGGTGCACATCTTTAATTCCAGCACTTGGGAGGCAGAGGCAGGCTGATTGCTGAGTTTGAGGCCAGCCTGGTCTGCAGAGCAAGTTCTAGGACAGCCAGGGCTACACAGAGAAACCCTTTCTTGAAAACAAAACAAAACAAACAAAAAAAAGACATGCATTATACCCTGTCAAGTTCTTCTGCTTATGCATATGTCCTTGAGAAACTGTCCAAGCCTGGAGGAAATGGATTTAGTCATACACAGATACTGTGTACTATAAATTCACCACATAAGCATTTATAGTCATCATTTATCTTTCTGGAATTGGTCATGCTTTGTGTTGCTTGCCTTTAAAAGACAATGGAAAATACACTTACTCACTGGCATAGTATTAACCAGCAGTCCTCCCATATCTGTCTCTTGCATCTTCTGCCTTTCCTATAATCATCCTCACTCCTCCAGTTGTGGTTCTTACACTGAATGACTGCCAGACTCTGGTAAAAATCATATATTTAAAAATAAAAAATATAAGAATTTTTCTATAAGAGTTAATGGTGACATTTCATCCTTTCTTCCTAAGTATCTGGTAACTTATTCTCTAATTTCCCCCATACCTTCAAACAACTCCATTAAATTGTTAATGTTTAATTCTGCATCTTCATGGTCCTTTCAGATAAAAGGAAGTTGTCAAATCTGTATCACATTTTGATGAATTACCAAGATTTACTAATTAGCATGATTAAGTGCCCTTACAAAAACAACTTAAGGAAGAAGAGTTTATCTGTGCTCCTACTTTGAGGTTGCAGTACATCATGGTGGGGAAGTCACAGCTGCAGGGGTTTGAAGCATCTGGTAATATTGCATCCAGAGTAAAAAATCAAATACTAATGAATTCTTGTACTTAGCTCATTCTCCTCTTTTTATACCCCTCAGTATCCCAGCCCAGAGAATGCTGCCACCTAGAGTGAGTGCATCTTCCTGCCACAATTTTCTTGGTCAATATAATCCCCCAGAGACATGCAAATAGGACCACCTTTCAGATAGTTCTTGATCTCATCAAACTGATTACCGAGAAATATCATCATATTTTTTAAGGTTCTCCAAAAACACAGTAGGTCTTCATTAGACCCCTGATCAAATATATACAAATATATAAAATATTTATAAATTTAAATATAATTAATATATAATATAGTTAATAATATATTTAAATTATATATACATATATATGCATATATATAATGTATATTCCCATTTAGAACCAAATAGTACATTCTGCAATATTAGTGCCTCAAAACCAGAAGAGTCTACCATGTGAGGTCTGCTATTACTTCTTTGATTTAATAAAGAAAATCTATTGACCTTATGATATAAAACCAGAGATATTCTAAAAACATTCCTGAGTACAGTTAGCTTTTGAAGAAGGCAAAAGCAGTTTGAGTTAGGTTAGCATGCAGGTAGCAGAAGTAGTAGTGGAGTAAATAATCCCCCAAATAGGAAAGTAGGAAAGGTCCTGTAGCCAGTCATAGATATACATCAACCAAGGTAGCTGAAGAAGATTGTGATGCAGAAGTCTGTCCCCACTGACCATCCAGCTTACTAATGTCTAACTAGCTACTTATCATACAGTAGCTCATAATTAACTTTAGTTATTTTTCAACTAAACTTCAAGTGTTTTATGTATTCCCCCACTTATTTCTTTTCTACTATTGTAAGTCATTCTGTTTAAATGTTATTTCATGTACTAAAAGGTTCTTTACCACCTCAAGCTTTGACCAAGCATCTCTATTCTAATCACCAAAGGCTTCCTGCTCAGGATCTACTAATGCATCCTACCCAGTTTTTCTAAACTGTCACTGAAAAGTGACAATAGCTCATGAAATAAAAGGTATGAACATAATTCCCACAATTTTCAATGCTTCAAAAAGTTTAACTCCAAAATAAGTAACATGTTTGGAAAAAAAAGTAAAGAATTGCTACCATCTTATATATTTACTGTGAAGTTATGTTAACAGATCTCTTTGTTGTGAGTATGCTATGTTAAAAATAGATACAGACACATTTGTGTCTTTACACAATGTCAGATAAATTAATAACAATAATTCATATGCTACGATAGTTTCATTGGCTATAATTTTCCAAGTAGTACTGAGTTCTCTAGCTGTTGGCAAACATAGCTGCTTTTACTCCAATCTAGTAATATTAACTCTCCAATTACTGCAGATAGTGCTTCCCAATGAAAACTTATTCCATGTGTTCAGGAAAATGAAGACATGACTCTTTACAGAAAAAAGCATGTGTTTCATTGTGGCTAATGCCCAAAGAGGGGGTAAACTTGAATAGATGATTTACTAACTTACGTACACTTTAAGCATATGCAATTTACATATGCTGTCATTCTCAAGTCTCTTTTAGATCCCAGCTCCAGGTTACACTTTCAATAACTTAAACAGAAAAAGACTGCAAGTCTGGCTGCATAAGCAGATGGGAGACTTACACAACAAAGATATTGCCAGAATTTTTAAGTACACCAGTGTTGTTCTTTTTCCCAAATGGTTGCTACTCAGGGTCATCTTGTCCACCTGGCAATATTATGTTTTTCTCAAATAGAGAACTAATGACTTTTTGGCAGGGCAGGACTTAGCATTAGTTGTAACCTCTTGAACTGCCTGTTAGAGTTACTTTCTTTGGTACAGGAATGGGCCTTGAGGTTTGAATAACTTTGAATGCATGGCCCATAGGGAGTGCTATTATTAGGTTGTATGGTCTTGTTGGAGTAGCTGAATCCTTGTTGGAAGAAGTGTGTCACTGTGTAGGGGGGTGGGCTTTGAGGTCTCCTATGCTAAAGCTTCCTCTAGTGACAGTGTCCCCTGCTGCTGCCTGTGGATCAATATGTAGACTTCTCAACTCTGTCTTCAGCACCATGTCTGCCTGCACACAACCATGCTTCTCCAAATGATGATGATGGACTAAACTCTGAAACTTTAAGCCAGCTCTAATTAAATGTTTTCTTTTATAAGGTTTGCCATGGTCATGATGTCTCTTCACAGCAATGAAACCCTAAGTAAGACCTAATGAAAACCTAAGGCCTAATGTCTTGTCGTAAGCCAGAGCTGCAACCTTTGTTCTGAGAATGGAGCACGTGATGGCTATTCTTGGTTGTCAACTTGACTATAATCCAGAAATGCAGGGTACACCTGTGGTCCAAATTCACAAGAAGACTTATAGAGTCAACTAACCTGGGCCCATGGGGGCTTACAGAGACTAAACCACCAACCAAAGAGTATGCAGGAGCTGGACCCAGCCCCTCCCCCCTACTCAGCCTTCAAGCGGATTCCCCTAACAATTCAATCGGGGGTTATCTATGACTCTGTTGCCTACCATGGAATCCCCTTCCCATTCCTGGACTGCCTAGCTGGGCCTCAGTGGGAGAGGAGGTACTTAGTCCTGCCAGGACTAGATGTCCCAGGGTGGGGTGGTACCCAAGGGAGGCTTCCATTCGCTGAGGAGAAGGGGAAGGGGTAATGGGGAGAGAAATTTGAAAGAGTGTAACTGGAAGGAGGGGACCGAAATTGGAATTTAACGTGAAAAAATAAATTATGGAAAAAAAGAGTAGTAAAATCAAGCTGAACATTGTAAAAAAAAATCACACGTTATGCATCACACAGGAACGTAACTATATGTGTATATATGTAGAGTACAGAATGTCCTCACAAGAGAAGCTGAAAGAGACTTCCAGGAGTTCTAGAAACCTTAGAGTAGGCAGAGTCAGAAAGCTGGTAGGGAAGAAAAGAAAATTTTTTCAGCAGTTAAGTAAGTAATCCTATTGGAATTATCACCACAGGTCAGATACCCAGGTGAGGTGCCAGACTATGAAAGCCATAGAGGCAACAGGCAAAACTGGGTATAGATGGGATTATTGGTGGACAGATAGCTGTAGAGGAATTTTAATCCAGCAACATGGCTATTTTGGCAAGGGATCACATTCCAAAGAACTAAATCTGTGTGATCCTGCTGGAATGCAGATATGCCACACACCTTTAATTCCTCTGGCTGGAATATAGACACACCCTTAGTACATACCTTTAAGGTAAAATTAGTTTGTTGAAGGAAGCAACCATGTTTGAAAGTGACATCTAGTTGACGGGCAGACAAAGTGACAAATCAGAAAAACGTTTGATAGAGTGAGTCAGGGATAGAGGGTGGTTCTGTTTGATGCAGTCCAGTTGAGTGCAGTTGGGTTCAGTTCAATTTGGGGCAGATTGGAGCAGTTCAGTTCGTGTAGTTCAGAGGCAGTTTTTCCAAGCACAACAATTCATTGAGAAGCCAAGAGAAGCTAATTTGAATCAATCAGCTTGGAGAGGAGTTTGAGTCAGAACAGCTGAGTTGAACTGGCCAGCCAGAGTTCAGAAAGAGCTAGAAAGGGTGAGTTTATTCAGCAATAAATCTCAGAGACTGAAACATTCTAGATCTGAGTTAGCAGATGGAGGCTGGAAACTGAAGTCTTCAAGGTCTGGGCTTGCACAAGATTAGATTGTATGGAGACTAGAAGTTTCCAGACCTCAGCCTAGGGATAGAGAAATAGAAATGCTCTGGGCTAAGCCCAGACTATGTATTCACACATGTTGGATATGGCTCTCATCTCATCATTTCATCTGAGGAAATAAAAATGACATTTACAGGTAGCAATTTGAATAGGCCATGTCATAAGCAGTGTCTAAGATAAGCTGATAGCCCTAGGACAGTTGGGCATTCTTTGCCTTTTGTCTATAAGTTCCTTGTTCTTCATACCAGGTTGGCAGGTTGTGGGAATGGTTCCCGTGAAAGAAATATGTGTTCTTCTCTTTGTAGGGTCCTGGTCAGGCCAGTATACTTTTACTCATCAGCTCTCTTTGATAAGTTCTGGTTTTCCTCGTATGATTTTAATATGCCCATGTTCCTGATAAATCTAGAGGGTGGCACCTTTTTTTAAAAGATTTATTTATTTATTATATTTAAGTACACTGTAGCTGTATTCAGACACCCCAGAAGAGGGCATCAAATCTTATTACGGATGGTTGTGAGCCACCATGTGGTTGCTAGGATTTGAACTCAGGACCTTCAGAAGAGCAGTCAGTGCTCTTTAATCTCTTCAGCCCTGGGTGGCATCTTTTTGCTTTAAGGAAATCGTTGAGTCTCACGAGTGGCTCTGGATGGATGATGTTGTTTATAAGTCCCGCAAGGTGCAGAGTCATCCTGCTTCAGTGTCTGCTTTCAAAATGGAGTCAACAGATGCTTGGAAAATTGAGTTTTTCCAGGAAAGTCATGGCCTGAAGAATCCAGTTTTACACAATGTAGGGTGACTTAGAGAAAGGCAGAGCCTGATCTCAGCAACTCTTAGGTCATGAGCCCCTTATCCTAAGTTAGCTGATGAGATAAAGCTTACCCATCTCTCTCCTAATCTTATACTACTCTACAGAATACAGAGATAATAATAACTGCTCACTTATGCTATGGTATTCTTTAGCTGATCACAAACCGTCTTACAGAATGTCAACATCAGATGAAATCTCCCATGACTATGAAAAGTTAGAGGAAACCCCAAACTTCTTTGTAATGCTATTACCGTGGTATTAAAGGCTCATTGAGGAAGCTGTCACCTCCCAGCTAAAAGAATGGGGTCTACTAGGGGAAGACATGCCATTGGCTCCTTCCTTAATAGCTAACCCAGTGTGGCAGGTCAGTCACCTGGCCAAGGAACTCCCCTCAGAGGGGTGGATTCACCTAAGACATGCCTAAAGTATGGAACAATTACCCCTTTAATGAGATGTTTCTGTGATAAACACTACGACCAAAAGCAACTTGAGGAAGAAAGGGTTTGTTTGGTTAACAGGTTATAGTCCGTATCAAGTTTGATTAACAGGTTATAGTCCGTATCAAGTTTGATTAACAGGTTATAGTCGTATCAAGAGAAGCCAGAGCAGGAACTCCAGGCAGGAAGCTGGAGGCAGGAACCGATGCAGAAGCCATGGAGGGGTGCTGTGTACAAGCTCACTTCTTCTGCCTGGGCTCAGCCTGCTTTCTTATACAACCCAGGGCTATCTTCCCAGAGGTGGCACTGCCCACAGTGGGTTGGGCCCTTTTGCGTCAATCAAGACAATGTTCTACAGTCATGCCCAAAGGTCAACCCAGTGGAGGTAATTCTCCAGCTGAGGATCTTTCTTCCAGATATGTCAACTTGACATCCCATGGAATAGTGCCCTCTCCCTTCCCAACTGAATGCGCTTGTTGTGCAGCCACCACAAGGCTCTGCCCAGCTTTCTGAAAGGAATAACTTTTATTTTTGTCTTCCTTTCTGTCTCATTCTTTCAGATACTGGCTACATGCCTAAGTCCAAAAGCATGGTTTCTCTCTTCCTTTTCTCCATCTTCTTCCTCTAGGCAGTGGCAAAGATTTACAGCTAGCCGGCCCTGTGGCTTTTATTTTAAACTCTAATAAAATTATCTCTAAGATTTCCTCAGAGTCCATCTTTAAATTCTTTTATTAAAGGGACTAAGAACCCCCCAAAAGGTCCCTGATTTCCTGGGTCACATGTGGTACCCAGATTGGGTTCCCAAATTCTCATGTAACAATGTTTAAACAGAAATAAAACTAAGATACTGTGCAATCATAGACACATACATTCTCTCTCTCTCTCTCTCTCTCTCTCTCTCTCTCTCTCTCTCTCTCTCTCACACACACACACACACACACACACACACACACACACACACACACACACACAGGAACACTCAAACACTCACACTATGCCCTCCACCGGATGTTCACCAGCAACTGCTTTTTTTCCAATAAAAATCCAAGCCCATCTCCATTCTTCTTGATTTGCGGGGAGGAAAACAAACAAACAAAAAAAACCCAACTAATGTTGTGGATGGGCCTGGTACTGTTTGCATATGGATGCTAATTCCACTCTCCTGGGAGGGAC
>JADRCC010231734.1:0-12500 GCA_019843855.1 Hylomyscus alleni
GGGGGTGGGGGATGGGGCGGGCGGGGGAGGGCAGAGAGAGGGCGGTAACTGTAGTCTCACTCTCATAGGAGTACAGAGGCCGCACTTATACACTCATTAAGTATCTCCCATGTGCCAGAAAATGCAGGCCGCCAGCGAGATGACAGGGCATGGCACTGATACTCCCAGTGAAACTCCCTCAGGATCCTTTTCACAGTACAGCTTATGTGTTGCTATAAGGCTGATGCGGCGGCCGTGTAGGGAGATGCTAAGGCAGCCTCGGATCCAGAAAAGCAATTCCAGTCCAAGCTGCTTCCCTATGGTGGTCCAGCAACGGCATGGCTCTCCAAGTCAGAGAGGAAAATCAGGTCCAACAGGCCTTCTTGGAGACAGGTGTGGAACAGCATGACATCTTTATGCCCAATGATGACATTATATAAATAGCTTAGGCTGGGACTGTCAGGTAGACATGCTGGCTAGCATTCAGAAAGCTGCGGTTTCCCGTCCTCAGCCACTGGAGCCGGGAGTGGTGGCACACATCTGTAATCTTTGCGTTTGGGAAGTGGAGGCAGGAGGATCAGGTCACCTTGGACTACATACTGAATTAGAGGGGCTAGTCTGGGCAACATGGGTTGCTAGTTAAACTAACTTGACTTGAAACCTTACATTCTCCCTACATCTTGTCTAAAGAATCACAAGTTAACTTTATGTCTCCCTGAGACTTGGAAAGAAGCAAAACTAATACGTATCAGCCATTCCATCTATAATATTCCTGCATAGTCTGATGATGATGATGATGATGATGATGATGATGATGATGATGATGATTGTGGACTTGTCCTAGACTATCACAAATAACCCCAGGAAAAAAAAAGCCATTTATCATGGAGTCAGGTGGGCTGGTGATCTGAACCCTGCTCTGAGGAGCAAGCCATCAGAAAAAGCTGTAAGGAATAATCCGGGGTTGAGGGTGCACACACAGTCTCAGCACTTGGGATTCCAAGCCAGGACAACTGTTACAAGTTCAAGGCCAGCCTCATCTACACACTCGATCAAAGGCTAGCCACAGTTGCAAAGTAGCGCGCTGTTTCAAAATGGAAGAAGGGCCTCCTGCTAAGAGGGAAGGGCTCTGGAGTCAGAATTATGGAGTTCCAGTATAGCTGGGGACCAGCCCGATGCCTGCCTCAATGGGCAAAGGCAGTTGCAGCCAAGCCAGAGCCCACAAAGTAGAAAGAGAGAAGTGACTTCTGCAGGCAGTCCCCTGATCTCCACATATATGTGCACCACAAATAAATAAGCTCTGCTGGAATAAATCCCAGCTGGAAAAAAAATATATCAGCATTGGCAGCTGTGCTGTTTAGTTGTATGCCAACTGGACATAAGCTAAAGTGATCTGCAAGAACAAATTGAAAAGAATGCCTCTGTAAGATCCAGATGTAAGGCATTTTTTTAGTTAGTGACTGATGGGGAGGGCACAGCCCATTGTGGGTGGTGCCATCCCTGAGCTGGTGGTTCTGGATTCTACAAGAAAGGAGACGGAGCTGGATGGAGAGATAGCTCAGCAGTTAAGAGCACTGACTGCTTTTCTGGAGGTTCTGAGTTCAATTCCCAGCAACCACATGGTGGCTCACAACCATCTGTAATGGGATCTGACGCCCTCTTCTGGTGTGTCTGAAGCCAGTGTACTCCTATACATAAAATAAATAAATATTGGGGCTAGCGAGATGGCTCAGCGGGTAAGAGCACTGACTGCTCTTCCGAAGGTCCTGAGTTCAGATCCCAGCAACCACATGGTGGCTCACAACCACCCGTAATGACATCGGGCACCCTCTTCTGATGCGTATGACAGCTACAGTGAATTATACCGGGCGGGAGCGAGCAGGGCCGGCAGAAAGTCCTGAGTTCAATTCCCAGCAGCCACACACATGATAGCTCATGGCCATCTCTACAGCTCCAGTATACTCATACACATAAAATAAAATAAATAAATCTTAAAAAAAAAGAAAGAAAGCAAGTTGAGCAAGCCATGGAGAGCAAGCCAGTAAGAAGCACCCCTCCATGGCCTCTGCATCAGCTTCTGCCTCTGTTCTTGCCCTATTCCTGCCCTGCCTTACTTCAACGATGAATGGCAATATGGAACTGTAAGCCAAATACACCCTTTCTTACCCAGATTGCGTTGGTCATGGTATTTCATTATAGCAATAATAACCCTAACCTCTCTGGCCCCAGAAGCACCTGTGATGGCTGTGTTAACATAGCTTCTCTGTCATAATTGTCAACTTGACAAACGTAGGAAGAAGGAACCTCACTTGAGGAGCTGCAGCCATTGGATTAGCTTACGGGAGTGTCCGGGAGCATTTCCTTGACTACTAATTGATATAGGAGAGCCCAGCCCACTGTGGGCAACACTATCCCTGGTAAGTGGACTTGGGATGGATAGATAGGAAGGGTAACTGAGAATGAGCCAGGGATCGAGCCAGGAAGCAGTACTCCTCCATGGCTTCTGCTTGAAGCTCCTCAATTAAATTTCTGCTTTGGCTTCCCTCAGTAATGGATTATAACCCGTAAACCAGATAGACCCGTTCCTCTCCAAGTTAGTTTTGTTCAGTATTTTATTACAGTGACAGAAAACAAACCAGGGACACCATCTAATGCACCTAGATCCTGACTAACGATTAACAACACCTATACCGGAAATGGCAGCTGTTTTCATTTCTGTTGTGTCCCTTAATTTGAACATGAAAAAGCAGAAGGATCTAGGTTGTGTCTAGTCTGTGTGTCACACGCCTTGCATAGCTGTAAATATGTCCTCCACAAAATCACATTGACTCTTTGACTCTGTGTGTGTGTGTGTGTGTTTGTAACTGGATTATCTGGTTCTCAAGTGTGAGCTTTGTAGATGACATCACTTCCCAATCTCAAAAGGTTGGACATGCCCAATGCTCTACAGGTGTTCTCCCCATTGCTTTGTCCTAGCTTTAGGGGAGCTCTGCTCGCTCTCCTACCAGCATCCATGCTTTTTAGTTCTTTGATGAAGTGCCAATCCATCTGGCAAACTATCACGGAGGTGTTGATGACTTAAGTTTAGCTTAGAAATGCTGGCTTCAGAAGTGTATTTCAGGTCAGTGGTAGGTGGTAGTCCCTTCCGCAGCCCTTTGGTGGCCTGGGGTAAGGTACCACCTTGCTCTGCGAGTGGTGGATGAGCTGCTGAGTCTTGCTCTTTATTTGTGTGGTGGGGAGGTAATAGGCGTGTAGCAGTCAAAGGAAGACTTTGGGTATCCCGCTCTATCACAGTTATCCTACTTTGTTTCTTGTTGTTGGGATAAAATATCCCAACAAAAGCAACTTGAGGAAGAAAAGGTTTACTTTAGTTCACAGCTCTGGGTGACAGTGCATCCTAGCAGGGAAGTCACAGTGGCAGGAGCCTTGAGGGACTAGTCGTATGGCATCCATAATCAGGAGAAGAGAACAGTGACTACTTGTCTGCCTGCACTCAGTTCATGATCTCCTGCCTATGGAATGGAGCCACCCGTAGTAGGTGAGTCTTCCCACTAACCAAGACACTCACCTACAGACATGCCTACGAGGCCAAACAAATCTAGAGAATCCTTTATTAAGTCTCCCTTCCCAGGTGATTCTGTATATGCTAACTTAATTAAAACTAAGCGTCATACCTCTCTACCTTAATCTGTTGGGATGGAGTCTCCAACTGAAAATGGATCCAGCGAGCCGCATCTATCCTCCTGTTTTTGGCCCTTTACAGCTCTGGGGCTGAGGTTACAGAAACATTTGACCATGCCTGGCTGTGTCCCTGGGTGCCTGGGTTTTGAACTTGGACCCTCAATGTTTGTGCAGCAAGCACTCTTACTCATTGCACCATCTCCCTGCCCCTCCCCCCCCCCCCCCCCCCCGCCATCCTATCTGCCTTCCTGCCTTTCTCATGGAGGGTGTAGAGTCCTTAGGCACAGTAAGTGTATCCACCTGCCTGCTCCCCTCTTAATCTCTTTCTTGCCAATCAGAATGGACGAGAGCTTATTGAAGTTTTATAGGCACAACTCCATGAAACATCCTCTGGAGCTAGATTTTATCTGAAGACGAAACATCTGTAAAGATCTGGGTGCTGCAGTCCTCAGGCAGTTGTGGCTTCCACTGGTGTTTAATATTCATTACTCTTTGTACTCCAACTACAGGCTTGTCATTTTGAGGAAGACTTAGCAAAAAGAAAAATCCTATGAATATTTATTTGTCTTACCGTAGAACATATTTACTATTTGGCTTGAAAGTTGGAGTTTTGTGTTCCTTGTATAAATTATGAATTAAAAAAAAACTCCCCTACTTGCTCTCAGGCCAGATGTAGTTTATGTATTATGTAGAAGACTATCACAAAAGTCAGTGCTGTTTGTCTTAGAATTTGATGCAGCACAGGAATAACATCGAACTAAACATGGAGCTGTAGGGTCTTCAGTGGGTCTTAGTGGCAGAGCACTTGCCCAGTATGCATAAGGCCCTCCATATTCCAAGAACAAAGTAAAACCAACGAAGAATAGAGCTATGGGGGGCATTCATAAGTCGTCAGGACCTATGGATAGGTTGTGTTTCAAAGAAAGAGGGAAATGAGCTTTCGGGTGGGATTAAGATTTTCTAATGAGCTGACTTCAAGAAAAGAAGATGGCCCGGGGATGGCAAAGGGATCGTAAGTTCAAGGCCGGGCTTGACTACACACCGTTTGAGACCAGCCTGGTCTGCATGAGATTCCAACTGATGAAGAAAGAAAGGAGGGAGGGATGGGAAAAGGGTGGATAAAGGAAGGGAGGAAAAAGAAGAAAAAAGGAAGGATAGAAGGGAGGGGAGGAGGAAATGGAGGGGGAAAAAGGAGAAAAGAAGGGAAGAGAGGAATGAAGCAAGAGAGGGAGAGAGAACAAGGAGAAAATAAAGGGAAGGAAGTTAGGAGGAATATACATGAATTTATCTGTAATCGTTGATGTGAGCTCTGAGTGCTCAGGGACAAGTTAGGACTGTCTCCAAGGTTGGACAGTCTTTGCATGTGGCTTGGTGGCTTTTTATGGGTTCTGGAATGAATGGCATTACACACTATTTAACACAGTCACACCTTGAAGCAATTACCATCTGTCTTAGTCAGGGTTTCTATTCCTGCACAAACATCATGACCATGAAGCAAGTTGGGGAGGAAAGGGTTCATTCAGCTTACACTTCCACATGGCTGTTGATCACCAGAGGAAGTCAGGACTGGAACTCAAGCAGGTCAGGAAGCAGGAGCTGATGTAGAGGCCGTGGAGAGATGTTCCTTGCTGGCTTGCTTCTCCTGGCTTGCTCAGCCTGCTCTCTTATAGAACCCAAGACTTCCAGCCCAGGGATGGCACTACCCACAAGGGGCCCTACCCCCTTGATCACTAATTGGGAAAATGCCCCACAGCTGGATCTCATGGAGGCACTTCCCCAACTGAAGCTCCCTTCTCTGTAATAACTCCAGCCTGTGTCAAGTTGACACACAAAACCAGCCAGTACAGTATCTCAATTCATAAAGGAATGAACAAGGGTATTGTTCAGTTGTAGAGTATGATTACCTAGCACATGCAAAGCTGCCAAGCCCTGGGCCCAATCACCAACACAGCAATGCATACAGAGCAGTCAATAGTTCTGACAGTTGCTCACAATTATCACTATTTGACCAAACTAGGCTTTCTAGCTTGAACTGGACATATAGCCTATGGTTTTTAGCCAGGGATCAATACTTCCTTCTATCTGCACATGCAAAAAGTAAAAATAAAGAAGAGATGTTATTCTTCAGGGAAGGGATATTGATCATTTAGTTCAAAGTGCAGATGTCAGGTAAGGTTTGTGAATGAAATACAATAAGTTGGGACTTTGCACAGGATTTTCTTTTCATTTAAAAACTGCATTTATTTATTTGTTTGTTTATTCATTTATTTAGTGTGTATGTAGGGGGGGTTGGGTATGCATGTGTGACATAGAATGTGTGTGGGGGCCAGAGGACAACTTGCAGGAAGGGATTCTGTTTCCACTATACGGGTCCCAGGGTCTGAATTCAGGCTTGGCAGCAAACACCTTTACCTCCTGAGCCACCTTGCCAGCTGCGATTTCTTTGAATAAGTTTATGCACGTATACAATGTATTGTGATTGTTTTCTTGACCCTGTCCCCCTCTCTCATTCCTCCTGAGGACTCTCTCCTTCTCGATTAATTTTCTTCCACTATCATGGCCTTTCTCACCTGTCGTGTACAGATGGCCACAGCTGCCGGGGAGTGCTTGACAACAACAGCCATGCCAGATACGGAAGACGGCAATTCACAGCACTCCTCCCCGCGCCCCCTCCAGCTCCTCCAGCCTTCCTGCAACCTTTTCTGTGATGTTCCTTGGGCTGTGGAGAGGGAGACATAGATATATAGATATAGATATGGATATAGATATAGATATGGATATAGACATGGACATGGGCATAGACATAGACATAGATATGCCATTTATGGCGACGATGTAGTGTCTTGAGAATGTTGTCCATTTCTCTTGTCCATACTTTTCTCAGTCATGGATGAATCCATTATGGCTGTTTTTCCTTTGAGTTCTGTGAGAATTGTGGTCCCCGAGTTTATCAACAACTTCCTTGTACCAAACGGAGTCAAAAGGCAGCTTCAAATGTCTTTCCTTACAGGACTCCCAGGATGCAGCCTGGCTACTGTTTCTCCCTCTGTCCAGTGATTTCCTCACCTGTATGTGATGCATATATGTGTGTGTGGTATATGCATGTATGTGTGCTCTCAGGTGCACATGGTCATCCAGATGTCTTCTCTGTGAGTGTCTGCCTTATTACCTTTAGGTAGGATCTCTCATTAAACGTGGAGCTACCCTGGTGTCAGCAAACTCCAGCAAATCTGCTGTCTCTATCCCTCACAGTGCTGGGGTCACAGGTGTGCACACAGTCAAGCTCAACTTTTTATTCAGGTGTTGGGGTTTGAATTTGAGTCCTTATGCCTGCTCAGTAAGCACTCAGACTCTCAAGAACTCTTACTCATCGATCTATTTTCTTAACCCAGCAGTACTTAACCTGTGGGTTTTGACCTCCGTGAGGTCACATGTAAGATATCTTACATACCTGATATTGATGATATGAATCAGAAAAATAGCAAAACTACAGTTATGATTTAGCAACAAGATCACTTTATGATTGGGGGCTCACCACAACATAAGGAACTGAATGAAAGGGTCATAGGATTAGGAAGGTTGAGAACCCCCGTCTTAACCCTTTTCTTACTTTTCTATAAACTTGGGAAATATCCACAGCCACAACCTCAAGAAGAAAGCCACATATTGACGAGTTTCACATCTATCCTTCCATCCCGAGTCTCTTTGTTTCTAAATCTCAGACTTCTATATTTGTTGGAAACCCTCACTTAATGATTTGGTCAACACCTCAGTCTGAGCTTCCAGTCTTACAGTCCACGTGCAAACAGTTTACCACACTAAGGAGATGAGAAGGGAGAGAGAGGCAAGTCAGCAGAGAGTGTGTTAATGTCAGGTCACTGAGGGCGTGGGGCTCTGTCACCCTGGAGACATTCTGAGAAATTGGGTGGAACGTGTCTCACAATGAGGGAGAACAAGAAGGCTAGGATGCACGTCGATCAGTCCCCATCCCTCACTGTTGTTTGTCATTCTTGGGGCTACTAGTCTTCAGTTCCATACCTAAAGCCAAGTTTACTCTAGAGGCCCGAGAGTGACCTTAGTCAGAGAGATAGGGAAGGGACTTTGCATGTAGATAAATCTGTAAGTAGATTTATCTTCAATAGTTGGTCAAAGGGGTTGGATGTGAGTGAGTCACAGATAGTTATCTACCATATACTTCAAGTCAGACCAAGTTCAAGATCTTAACCACTCATCTTCTTGGGCTTCCTGCCTCAATAAAGACATCTCTACCGTAGCATACAAACCACAAACTTGAGTGACCACATTGTTATAGAATATTATTCATCTCTTTCTCACATCATTTATATCATTCTGCTAACTGGATCTTCCTAACTTTCCTCAAACCTATCCATCCATTCATTCTACAGCTGACACATAAGTCTAGTAGCATCTCGACTCACCTGGCTGCCTAGACAGCTCCCTGCTTGTGTTTCTATACTTGTCTCCCAATTTTGTCTTTCCTGATCTACTCATAAAAAGCAAACAATCAAACAACAGTGAAAACAGGAGGCTTCCAGAACAATAAATTTGATCATTTTATTTCTGTTACAAATCATGCTTTTCATTGCTATGACAAAATACCTAAGCAAATCGACTAAAGAGGAGAAGGATTTATTTCAGCTCATAGTTGCAGAGCAATTCCCATTCAAATTTAGATGAATCCGTTGCTTCAAGCCTGAGATGAAGCTGAACATCACGGTGGAGAAGACATCTGAAAGGAGAGGGTGCTCATTTTATGGAACACAAGAAGCAGAGAGAGTGGTGGACAGAACAGATATGTTCTTTTTTTTAAGATTTATTTATTATTTATTTATTATAAGTACACTGTAACTGTCTTCAGACACACCAGAAGAGGGCGTCAGATCTCAGTATGGGTGGTTGTGAGCCACCATGTGATTGCTGGGATTTGAACTCATGACCTTTGGAAGAGCAATCAGTGCTCTTACCCGCTGAGCCATCTCACCAGCCCAACAGATATGTTCTTTAAAGGCATTGACCAACCTCCTTCAACCCAGGATTGGCTTCCCAAGTCTCTACCATCTCTCAATAATGACATTAAATTAATGACTTTATTAATTCATGGATTGGTAAAGTCTGTTCTGGTGTCATTCCTGTTGCTATGATAAAACACTCCCAACAAAAAAAAGCAACTTAGGGGAGAAAGGTTTATTTTAGCTCATCATTCCAGGTTAAAGTCCATATTAAAGGGAAGTCAAGGTGGGAGGAACTTGAAATAACTAGTTGCATCACATCCACAGTCAAGGCAGAGAGAGAATGACTACAGGCATACTTGCTTGCTTGTGTTTGGCTAAACTGCTCTACTTTTATATAATTCAGAATTTCCTGCCTAGGGAATGGTGGCACTATCAGTGGGCTGGACCTTGACATCAATTCAGGTAAGACAAACCTCCATAGCCATGCCTAGAGGCCAACCCAACCTAGACAATCCCTCAATGAAGCTGAAATCAACTTAATTGATTGTTGTATCAATTTGACAGTTAAGGCTAAGCATCACAAAGTCAAATCCCTCAGGATTCAGTCACCTAGGAAAGGTGCTTAAATCTGCTTCTTAGAAGAGAGCCTTCTGGGAAAACTCTTCATATCCAAACCCTATTGGACGTCATATTCCCTAAAGACATGTCACTGATGGGCAGGAAAACAGAAAAACCTTGCGTGTGGTGGCACATACTGGTAAATACCAGAGCCAGAACTGCAAAGACAGGTGGATCCTTGGAACTTGCTGATCAGTTAGCCTATTTGGTGTTAGAGGCCAAGGAAAGGGCCTGCCTCAAAAATAAGGTAGATATCCCTGATACACAACCCAAGTTGTCCTCTGGCCTCCGTGTGTGTGTGTGTGTGTGTGTGTGTGTGTGTGTGTGTGTGTGTGTGTGTGTATGTGTGTGTGTGTACATACATATATATGTATGACCCCCCCAACGATAAAACTACTTTTGTTGTTACTTCATAACCTTAATTTTGCTACTGTTATCAATCAAAATGTAAATATGTGTGTTTTCCAATGGTCTTAGGTGACCCCAGTGACAAGGTTGAGATCCACTGTTCTAAACTGAGGGCTTGACCTGGTACCTGGTCACAATAGCTCTTTTCAGTACAGTATTACAAGCACCCAGAGATCTTGGTTGGCACATAAGTGGAACACTTCATATTTGTTAAACAGATATATCCCATTGATGATTTTTTCCCCTTGAGATAGTGTCTCTTCTAGCCCAGGCTGGTTTTGAACTCCTTATGTAACCGAGACTCCTAGTTAGCTTTAACTGTCATCTTGACACAGCCTAGAACAATGTGCAGAGTCTCAGTTGAGTAATTACTTGTCTTTACCAGGTTTGTTTGCAGACAGTCTGACTGTGGGGGATTATCTTATTAACTGAAGTGAGGCGTGGGTGCTAGGTCCACTATGGGCGGCACCATTCTCTGGGCAGGTGACCCTAAGCTGAGGGTCACCTGCCCAGAGAATGGTGCTGTATAAGCTGTATAAGAAAGCTGAGCTGTATAAGAAAGCTAGCTAAGTGTGAGTCTGTGAGCAAGCCAGTAAATGGCTTAAGTGTTTGCAAACATCTTTGTAGCTTCTATTTCAATTTCCTGCTTGAATTCCTGCCTTGGCTTCCCTCATGTTGGAGTGTGACCTAGAAATGTGCGTCAAATAAACCCTTTCCTCCTCTAAGCAGGTTGGTCAGAGTGTTTTAGCACACTAACAGAAAGGAAGCTAGAACACTGAGGACTGCGTTTGAATTCCTGGTCCTCTTGCCTCCAGTTCCTAAGTACCGCACTCCCAAGCTGCGGCCCAGCAGCAGATTTTTACATAGTGCTGGGGATAGAACCCAAGGCTTCGTGAATACCAGGCTAGCACGCTACCCACTGAGCTACATCTCCAGCACGCACTAAAATGGAACTAGGAAAAAATGTATTATTCAATTTTAGGGTGAAGGAAATAAGTATTTAAATCTCTCTGGCTGTTGACTTTTCCTCAAATGCCTAAAACCAGAGTTCAAAGCACTTGTATTGTTTGAAGAAGAAAGGCCCCCTTCAAAGTCAGCATGAATGCATCAGTCAGAAGTGCCCAGCACCAGGAGAAAATACGGTATCAAGAGGCTTCCCTCCCACCTACTGCTGGAGGACTTTTTAACAGCTCTGAAGAGTGTCCAAGACGATATGATTTCCAGAATATCAAATCAGCGATCTTTCCAGAGCCCCTTTCTTAGCCCAGTACAGTTGCTCTATTCATCTTGCTGGTAATGATTTTTTTCCCCCTTTCCTCAAAGCACTCAATTTATTTTCCAGCACTGACATGTAGTCCAGAAATAATAGTGAGTGGTATAGTATAACTCATAACCCAGAAGAGAAAGTGCCAACACCCAGAAAGAAAAGCTTGGAATTAAGGATTCCTCAAAATAGTTCTCAGCAGAGCAGAGACATGAAAAGGGCTATTCAGTTTTAGAGGACGTTTCTTCTCTCTGTTATAACTTTGGTACCCCGTGGGAAGAGCAGAGTCTGAATACACCCCTCTGGCATAGTTCTTGTAATTTCAGTCTAGCATTTGCGCCTAGAAATTGCTTTCAGTTATACTTTCTGGAGAAAATAAAAACCCTACTTAGAAATGCTAAGAGTTTAATTGATTTCTTGTGTGTGTGTGTATATGTACATGTGTGTGCCAGTGAGGGTGGGCGTGTGTGTGTGTGTGTGTGTGTGTGTGTGTGTGTGTGTGTGCAGGCCAAAGACGGACAATGTTGAGTGTCTTCCTTGATCTCCCTCTACCTGTCTTTTTTTGGTTCTATGTTGTTATTTTATTTATTTATTTATGTGTGGGGTTATGTGGGAATGCGCATACCATGGCACACTAATGGCAGTCAAATGACAACCTGCAGGAGTCATTTCCTTCCTTCCACCATGTGGGCCTCGGGGATCCAACTCCGGTCATTGGGCTTAGCGGTAAGAACCTTTATCTACTCAGCCATCCCACCAGCCCAAACTGTCTGTCTCTTGGGTCCACTTCTTAAGTGGTTTTGGACTCAGAATCACAGGACCTTGGAGCAACAAGGATCCCACTGCTATGATGCAGATACAGTGTATGGGGGCACCTTAAAGTTTCCCATGTTGGAAATGTTGCCTCTGGTATGATGGGAGAGACAGTGGGACCTTCAGGAGGTAGGATGTACTGGAAAGTCCTCAGGCCCTTGATGGAGCCATCTTCAGAAAGATTTACGCCACTCCAGCTGCGCTCCTGTGCTCTCCCAAGAGTGAATTGTTATTAAGCACACCTGACCCCTGACCGCTGAAAACTCTGGGTTTTTTGTTGTTGTTATTGTTGTTTGTTTTTTGTTTTTTTGCAGTGGGATGTTTTTCTCAGGCTCAAGCATATACCCCGTGGGGAGGCTGTCAGGATCTTACTAGAAGCTGAATCAACAGGGCTGCTCAATGCTGGACTTTCAGCCTTTAAAATTATGAACTAAATGATCCTCTTGTCTTCATACTTAGCATGTCCCAGGTGTTTTATTGTAGTGCTATACAGTGGAGTAACATTCTTAAATGCTACTGGCTAAGACAGCACGGATATACTGGTATGTGTGTGTGTGTCATTTACTGGGGATCTGGTCCGGTGCCGCCTGCTGTGCCTCTATTGACACAGAGGAAGTTTACACACGTTAATTCAGGATTAGGCATGGCTCAGTGGCTAAAGTGTTTCTAAGCACAAACATGATGGATGACCCGAGTTCAGATACCCAACACTCGCATAAAAACATGGATACATAGGTGTGCCAGAAACATCAGTGTTGGAAGCA
>JADRCC010231743.1:0-14154 GCA_019843855.1 Hylomyscus alleni
TCTCTCTCTCTCTCTCTCTCTCTCTGTAGTGCTGAGGATTGAACCCATGATCTTGCATATACTAGGCAAGCACCTACCACTGAGATATTTCTCAGCCCTGTCCTTCCTTCCCCAGTGGCAGACTCCTTTCTGGAATTACATTCTTCTTCCTCAAATGTGTGATTTATTTAGCAAGAATTTCTAGTAATCTCTATTTTTGATTCTGAAAATACTTTTATTTTGTTCTCACCATTAAATTAATCCCAACCATTCAATCTCAATCAAGAAAAGATCAGCTTCAATAATGTATTCATGCTAATTTTTATTATATTTTAGTTAGTACATAAAACAACAGGCTTCATTGTGCTATTTTTTAAAAAAACATATTTTTACATATACATACTCACATAGACACATACATTTTTAAAAATATACTAACTCTTAAACATTTAATGATCAGCACACCAGAAAAAAATGTTTCTTTAATATTTAAGATCATTGTTCAGGCTGGGCGGTGGTGGCACATGCCTTTAATCCCAGCACTTGGATTTCTGAGTTCAAGGCTAGCCTGGTCTACAAAGTGAGTTCCAGGACAGCCAGGGCTATACAGAGAAACTTTGTCTCGAAAAATCGAAAAAAAATCATTGTTCAATTTAGTCAGTGTCAACAAGTGCTGATTGTTTAAAGAATAACCCACACAATTTCCTTGAATCAGGTCTCAAATATGGAACCTCACTGAAATCAGTTAATTCATTCCTCATGGGTCTCTTCTTTTTTAATTGATATATTTTTTATTTATGTTATCCCCTTTCCCAGTACTCCCCCCCCAGCCCTCCTATCCCATCCCCCCTCCCCCCTGCTTCTATGAGGGTGTTCCACCCACTCCCACCTCCCCACCCTGGTATTCCCCTACTCTGGGGCATAGAGCCTTCACAGGACCAAAGGCCTTTCCACTCACTGATTCCCCATAAGGCCATCCTCTACTATACATATGCTGCTGGAGCCATGGGTCCCTCCATGTGTACTCTTTGGTTGGTGGTTTAGACCCTGGGAGCTCTGGGGGTGGGTCTGGTTAGTTCATATTGTTGTTCGTCCTAAGGGGCTGCATGCAAACCCTTCAGCACCTTGGGTCCTTTCTCTAGCTCCTTCATTGGGGCTCAGTCCTGTGCTCAGTCCAATGGTTGGCTGCAAGCATCCACCTCTGTATTTGTCAGGGGATCTCTTTTTTTTTGTTCGTTCCTTTGTTTGTTTTGTTTGGTTTGGTTTTTGAGACAAGGTTTTTCTGTGTAGCTCTGTCTATCCTGAAACTCACTCTTTAGACGACAATGCTGGCTTCAAACTCAGACATCTGCCTGCTTCTACCTCCCAAGTGCTGAGATTAAAGGTGTGTAGCACCACATATGGCCCGAGTGTATTTCTTAATGACTAGGGACCAGAATCACTGCTACACAATCTTCACGTCTTCCAGTTTCCCTTGAGAATTCCGTTGAGGGAACTGAGTCATTTATCCAGTTGAAGTTCTGACTATGGATCTTCCATGTTGCATCTTCCCTTTTATCTCAGTTTATTCAAACTTGAACCAAATATGTATTAGTTCTTAACCAGAGAACCCACATATAAACGAGACCATCACAACATACTTTCCAGCGCAGGAGAGATGTCTTTTGTTAAAACACTTGCTGCTCTTCCAGAGACCTGAATTTGGATCCCAGCACCCAGACTCGTTCTAAAGTTCCTGGAACTCCAGCTCCAGTGATCTGACACCGTCTTCTGGAAGGGGGAGAATCAGTTTTGTTTGGTTGTTGGTTTTAGGGATGAGGATCCTGAGAGGCTCCCCAGGCTCCAGAAGATGTTCCCATACCCATGCACAACTAGGCAACATTAGGTGAATTCTCTAAGTATTTTACTGTTTTTCATTTATTGTTTTTCTTTTCAAGAGGAGTTGAAACAAAAAATTTAATAGTGGTTTTCTTTTCTATGGGTTCTGTAAAAAGAACTCACAAAATTGAAGGGGAGATTGGGGGGGGGGGGCATGTATGGGAAGAATTCCAGGAAAGGGAATAGAGAGATGGATTCCTCAAAGCACGTTATATGTATATAGGACATCCTCAAACACAAATTATGATGGATCTGTTAATGCATGCCTATAATACCAACATTCAGGAAGTGAAGATAGGAAGATCAAGTTATTCTCATCTGCATAGGGAGTTTGAGGCAAGCCTGGATGACACAAGATGCTGTATCAAAACAGCAAAAGAAAGAGAAAACACACACACACACACACACACACACACACACACACACATTAGAATAAGTAGAAAATTTAAAACTGAGGATAAGCTGTGCCACGTGGCACAGCTTGGTAAGCCCAGTCACTCAGGAAGCTAATGGCAAAAGGATTAGAAGTCCTAAATCTGACTGGCCACTCACTGAGGATAATACTAAATATTTTAAGAAACATATGTGTTAACAAAGGGAAGATACACGATTGATCAGAATTTTTAGCTAAAAATATTTCTTTAAAGAAATTCAGGAAGTCAGTTTGACTACGTCTGGCTACATCTTTTTCTTATAGTATGATAGCAATCTTAAATTCCCTACTTTTTTTTTCTTTTTAATGAACAAACAAAAACAACAAGAACAAACCTCTGTTCCCTCCCCCCTCCCCATGCCTGCCACCCCACCCTCTCCCACTTATCGACCCTGTCATTCCCCTACACTTGGACACAGAACCTTCACAGGGCCAAGGGCCTCTCCTCCCATTGATGACCGACTTTGCAATCCTCTACTATACACATGCTGCCAGAACAATCAGTAATTCCCTAGTTTTTTAAGTGACTGTATTTCCAGTAGGGGAAGAAATACCTGAGGCTTGTCTCCTTTAGGTGTTCTCATAGTCACTGCTACAAACGTGTATGTGTGTGTGTGTGATTATAAAGTAGTCACCAGGTCCAACAAACATCCCAGGGAAGAGGAGTGTCTTCTGGCAAACACACTAGAAGCTGCATAGGACAAAAGTAAAGTGGATGTGTTGGGTTGAACATGGAATAAAGAAATGCACAGAAGCTAAACTAAGGAAACAGAGCGGCAACAGGTAGATGATGGAGCCAACAACCTCCTGTGTTTTCTGGACTTTGTTCTGCCTCTTGATGTCAGTCACCTGCTTCTGGATCAGTGGATCAGTAGCATTCAGACCACCTGCAGATTTGTTTAAGAGTGTCGTGGTTCCTTCCACAGACTCACTGAATCAGCACTGGTGTTTTACAAAGAGCAAACAGCTTTAGTGAACATTGAACCAGAAGGGATGGAATAAAGAAGGCTCCAGATAGCATTTACTCTAATTATGGGATTGGTCTTTTCTGCATTAGAATCACCTGAAGCTTTGAGCAGGGACGTTCTCTCCTGTGTCCACTATAGCACTGTTGGGCTCAAGAAATGAAAATAACCCAAGTTGTCTATCAGTGAATGAATAGAGAAAATGTAGTGCACACACATGATGGGACTCTATATAGTCATAGAAGAATGAAGTCCTGTCATTTGCAGCAGCAAATACAGAGAACACAATGTCAAGGGAAATAGATGAGGCACAGAAAGACAGGAATCACAAGGCCTCATGAGCTGGATGTGAAATTTAATGTTTAATAGAATGATTGTACTAGAAGTGGGAGAAAGTTGGAGGCACAGCATGCCAATGATTTGATCAAAGAACTAAGTTAGATAGGAATAAATCCTGGTATGCTATTGCTCAGCAGGATGACTACAGATAATAATATATTGTATATTTCAGAAAGGTAGAAAAAAGGGACCTTGTAATTCACCATAAAGATGTTTGATTCATATACATTTACCTCAATTTAAATATTTAATAATGTATACAGGTATCAAACCACAATAAGGTACACTGTAAATATGTACAATTTTATCTGTAAGTTTCAATTAAATTTGGGGAAGTAGCTCAGCTGGTAGAGCACTTGCGTAGCATGCATGAAGCCCTGAGTTCACTCTGCGGTATGCAGGAGGTAGGGGTAGGAGTTCAAGGCCAACTGGGACTCCTCAAGACCCTTTCTCAAATAAAAATAAAACAAAGTCAAATATGCTTGGTGTCCAAAGCTGGAAAGACTTGAGTAACAAGTGACACAGTACTGAATCACAATCCAACGTTAAAAGAGCCAGGAGCTCAGGAAATGGTCCATTGAGTGAAGTGTTTCCTATGTGAGCATTAAGGCCTGAGTTTAGGTCCCCAGTGCCCACAAAAAAGTTGGCTGTGGCAGCAAATGCATATAATCCTATATGACTGGAGAGGGAAGAAACAGGAAGATTGCTGGAACTTCCTGGCCAGTTGGCTTAGCTATAAAATGGAACTCCAGGTTCAGTGAGAGGCCCTACTTCTAAAAATAAGGTGGATTCTGGCACTGAGAAGGTGGAGACAGGCAGATCTCCCTGAGTTTGAGGCCACCCAGGTCTACTTTGGGAGTTCCAGGCCAGCCAGGGCCATAAGGTGAGACACTGTCTCAAAATAAATAAACAAACCAAAGTGGACAAAGGAGAACCTAGCATCAACGTTTGGCCTCCACATGTGTATGCATTAGCACATGTACCTCACAGACTCACACATATAAACATACATGCAGACATTCCACTAAACACATACACACACACACACACACACACACACACACACACACACACACACACACACGCACACACACACACACGCATGCACGCACGCATGCACGCGTACACGCACACACAGGAGAGGGGAGGAACCAGTATAGCTGTTCCCTAGCTGCCCTAGAGCTCATTCTGTAGACCAGGGTGTCCTCAAATTCACAGAGGTGTATGCCACCCAAGTGCTGGGATTAAATTAACCACTATGCCCAGTATTATGGAACTTTTTAGGTCCTGTGCTTTCCAAACCAAAAAGCCACATGTGGCTATTGGGCTCTTGAAATATTTTTCAATTCATTTGCACAGTCACATATGTCTGGTGCCTACCTTAAGGACGATGCAGTTATGCAGTACCTTAAAAAAAGAAACACACACATGCATGTTTTCACTTAGTATCTAACTCACATTTATTAAAAATGAAAGGTTACAGACAGCAAGAATAAGACTGCCTTCTCCATTAAACAAGTTTAATTAATCTACTGTCGACTAATAAATGAACATATTTACTCACACAAAACATTTTAAGAATAAGTCTTGCCAATCTGTGAAACTAAAAAAAAAAAAAAAAAGGCTAAGATTTTTCCAAAGAAGAAAAGAATCACATATGTCCCTCTAGTGGCAAGAAATAACACTGTTGATCAAAAAAATCCCACCCCCCCCCCCAAAAAAAAAAAAAAAAAATAAACAAAAAAAAACCAACCCCCCCCCCAAAAAAAAACAAAACAACAACAACAAAAAACCCCTACACACACAAAACCCAGAATGGCACCTGAATCTATACATACAACCGATCATAGACATTTCCTTTCTGGAAACTCAACTTTAAAAGATTCTATAGCAGAATCTTTTAAGGAAAATAGATCATTTTTTGTCAACAAAAATTTGACCTAATTTTCACTTACTGTGTGAATAATAATCTTTCTAGAAATCTGATCTCTTCAGAAAAAAAGTTTTGCTCATGACTTTTGGGAAACTGAGACCCTCACAAAACAAGTTTATAGAGTCTAATCAAACTGTGAACCAAAGAAAATGGCAATTCTCTGTTAGTGGTAAATATTCTGGGACGGAACTTTGAAAGAAGCAGATTTGGAGTATAAAGTTATAAGCAGCAGTGAAAGAGATATACTTAGGATAGTATGAGTACTAAAACTCTTTAATAACTACAATGACTCTTAATTCTGATACTAGGTTCAAAATCAGCCCCATCACATAGCCAGCTTCAGTTACAACCACACAAACTCATTTATATAGACCTGCTAAAATAAGTTCATGTGCAAAAAGGAACTCAAAATAGAAACCAATTGTATTATTATAACTATTGTTATCCCCTCACACAGCTTCAAGAAAAGCCAGCCAGGTTTGATCTACACTGTAGTAAGTACAGAATGTACATAAGACTGCTGTATATACAAAAGTGCAGTAATTCAGAATACATTTCTCAGGAATACAGGAAAAAAGTCCTGCTTGACAATCTGATACTTTCCAGTATCTAAGCCTACTCGTAGGTTCTCCAAACCAGACAACTTCCTACTTGCTTTGGTTATATTGATTCTACAGAACTACTTTTTGAAAAGAAGGGGAGCGAAAAGTCCCACTGTTTGCAACTCTTAACCATCTATGAGGTGTTTTATGTGTATGTGTGATTATTATTAACTTCTTTTGGTAATAGTCCTATTAAATTGCCAACACAAAGATTTATGTATTTTTTTAAAAAAATCTAAACAGGAAATTAAATTCAGCCACTACAGGAAAAGATACTATCAGCCCCATTTTCCAAAAGCCTTGAAATCTCAATGTAAACAAACACAAGAGATCAGCTTCAATTTAAGAACAAGCAACTTCACAGAACAAGCCATGGCTGTCCTTCTGAACAATTCAGCTAACTTAAGTGTGTACCTGTTATCTGTACACGATAATTCCACATTTACATTGACATAGTCAAAACGGATAGTCATTAATTAAGCAATTCTTCCCTTTTCCATCCTATCAATCAGCACAGGAAAAACACAGATTCCCACAAGTTCCATTCACCACAAAGATGTAATAGAAGAAACCTGACAATAAAGAGAAACTACTACATATTTAGATCAGAAAAGATCACACTGGTTTTTCTGAGTTTGGCATGAATGTCAAATTAAAATGCAATTTGCCATTGTCTGGTTTAGGCTAAAACATCAATAACCTCAATTCAAAAAATATTCGGTCACTGAGCCGCAAACAAATTTTAGTATTTAAGAACTGGAAATTTAATTGTAGTGAGCCGGCTTGGCTCTTGAGCTATGCTGTGCAGCTTCCTTAGTCTCAACAGCCAGTTACAGGAATTGCCAGAGTTCCTTCTAAGTCTCATAGACCAAATTCAAATCTTTCAAGTACTAGCTTCCAAATTATATACTGACAAAAATGCCTAGCTCAAAATGCCTCAAAGACTTCCTACTTAATAATGTTCAAATCTGAGATAAAATTCATCTCACTTTATTTACCAAGCTTAAATCTACTGCAAAGCAAATATTAGATTTTTGCTCAATTATGTATTTCCTAATAGTCTCTTTAAAGATGGAATTTATCTCTAATTTAAATAAGTCGAATGCCAGTACATTCAACATCAACACTACTATTGAACACAAACGAACTATACTATCAGCAACCCAAACTAACTTTACCCTCCATCAATTCCCAAGAAGAATTCTTGAAGACAGTGAGTGCTAAGAGGTAATTTGTTAAACCAAGAATAGGGTGCCCCAACGATTACACAAATGAACACAAGAATCCTTAAAGTGAACAGAAGAAACACCACTCTATATAATCTTGGCTTTTCAAGTGTTTTTGGACACACCCTAAACATTTTCTTTCCTGATAAAACTCACCTCACTTAAAAAGATATATTTCCCAGGCACATCTGGGTCCCAAACACCAGGGAAGCTAAGGAGAAAGGATCACAAGTTCCAGAGCAGCCTGGGCAACAAAACAAGTTCAAGGCTAGCCTAGAATGTATAGGGAGACCTTGTTTCAAAAAGCAAAAAGGAAATACAAGAGTATCCTAGCCTCAGATTTCTTTCAGTGGGAAAAAATATATTAAGCAAAATTTTATGTAAATGCAAGGCCCTTCATTAATCTGGTGGATCAAAACTAGTTTTAAGCAAATGAGTCCAAGATCTGAAGGTTTTTATTTTGTTTTATATTCTATTACTACTGATTGGTAAGTTTTACTAATATCCAAACACCATGAGCATTATATGAACCAAATGATAACACTCTGATTGTTTGATTTTTGAGAAAGCCTGATATAGATGCAAATGGCAAAGTTCACCACCTTTAAGGCACATGAGGCTACAGAGAAGCCATGGACAAAAAGTTTGCTATAGAGTTTATGTTGTAACATTTTTGGCTTAAATATGAAGATATATAATAATTTTACAATGTTTAAAGCTCATCAGAATGTGGATACCTTTATACAATAGTTTCCTATAATTTTTCCTTTTTTAGGGAATTTACCACTTTTTAAAAGCTAGAAAAAAATGAGACATCTACCCACACTATAGGTCATTTTTTATAAATCAGTTTCTGGAACTTAATTCAGAAATGTCTCAACTTACCTAAATGACAGAGGAAGTCAACTAAACTGTCACTATCTACCAAAGAATGAAGAACAAGTGTCTGTGACTTTAAGTTCTTCATAAGATAGAATGAACTAGCCCTTTACAACTTACTACATTCTAAAACAACACCTTCTTTTAATCACTTGCAAAACTGTATAAAAATACATGCCATTTTGCTTAATTCATTGTTCACACTTTTAAAAGCTGTTAATAAGGACTGACATACTCTTACAAGATTTCTAATAAAAAGTCTCTAGATAAATCTATGAAGAAGAGACTTATTCACTCCTCTGTCAGTTGTGGACAGAAGATAACCAACACTGGAACAAGATCTGGACTTCCGTTCTTTCATTTATTTATCTATACATATTTATAATATACTTCAATCATATACAGACATCATTTTTGCTCCCCTTTTCACCAGAGTCTTTCCTCTTCCAAAACCGTATCCCCTTCTAGTTTCATGTCTTGCATTTTATTAATTCTAGATTCCACTTGTTAAAAAAAATGCAATGTTTGTGTTTCTGAATCTAGCGTGCTTTGCTTAACATGATCTCTGTCTAGTTCCATTATGCAAGTGACATAATTCCAGTCTTCATTAAGGCTGAATACAACTCTGTTATGTATCTATGTTACATTTTCTTTATCTATCCATCTGCTGATGGGCATTCATTTATTGGCTAGTGGGAGCAGTTCTGTAATAGACATGGAAGCACACACACAAATCCCTGTCATATGCTGAGTTTGTTTACTTTCAGCATATACCAAAGGATAGTATAGCTCCATCATAAGATAGTTCCACTTGTAATTTATTTTGTTTTTTAAAAAAGAACTCCCATACTGGTTTCCACTGCTACAGACAGTTTCTACTATCACTAGCAGTATATACAGATTCCTTCCCATCCTCTCTTCTCACCAGTATCCTCTCTTCTCACCAGTATCCTCTCTTCTCACCAGTATCCTCTCTTCTTACCAGTGCTTTTGGTTTTATTGATGATAGCCATTGTTACTGGAATAGAATAGACTTAACACTTTTGATTTGGGTTTCCCTGATTTCCCTTTTAATTAATTGATTAAGTAGGTTTTCCACTGAGAAGAGAAAAAAAGATGCTGACTTGAAGCTGTTTTAAATATACCTTGTGGAGATACCAGATTTAATAAATTACTACCTATTTCAACAATTCCCTCTGAATTATCTACTCAAAACATCCTAACAGATAACAGAGCACAGATAATGAAAGACACGAAGAGACTTTTGCCCTTTTGTGATAGTTTGTTTTGGAGGGAAGGAGAAAGATTTTAATCAATCTCTCTCTCTTTCTCTCTCTCTCTCAGATCATAAACAATTCTAGGAGTTCCACCTTTTTTTTCTTTTAAATGAAAGCAGTATTTTCAATCTCCAACAAATTGACACTTTATACATTCCAGTTCTAACATATAGAGTGAATCTGGACTCACAGAAAATTTTATGACATACTTCTATAAATACTCAAACCTTTATAGACATTTAAAATCTGCCCATGGCACTTTGGTAAACTTCCTCAATAGTGACTTAAGTTAAATCTAAGTTAAGAAGACTATATGATTTTGGGGAGACTAGAGACATTATTAGTCTTAAATTATATCCTGTTCCAATTTTGGATTTTCTTTTACTGAGCATCAACAAATGAATAGTTTGCAAGTGGGTGATGGATACATACTGCCCTGTATCTCAATGTGGTCTACCTTCCTTAGAGAATAGGAAGAACATGCGGTTTGTTTCCTCTGTGGGATTTTGCTATGACTAAGGGAAGGCAGACAGTTTAGATGTATTTGCTTCTCTTCTTTAGTAAGTATTCTAGGATCTGACCCCAAGATCTCTTTGGTGCCTTTAAACTAAGATGGAGTACCAAAGGAGGTAGGAGGAAAGTCAGAAATACTACGTGAACTGAAAGCACACATATTCATGCTTTTAACTTTGTAGCATTTTAAAATTCTGATCTTAGTAGGCATTCAAAAGTTACAGCCAGACCACAGGCCTCACAGCAATGCTGTAAGGTACTAATTTTTACCCTCAGTTTGAATTCTTTAGCCTTCAAAAAAATAAAATAAAATTTAAAAATTTTAAATGTATACAAAATTTTAGTAGCACTATGTAGCCCAGGCTTGCTTTGAACTTACGAATCCTCACCTCAGCCTCCTGTTATGTCAACATACCAGGATTAAATCTTCACTTTTTAATTCAGTAAAATTTAAGCCTTTATAGCGACTAAAAATTAAGAATCTTAAGTTGTTAATCTTTTTGAAGAACTAAAGTTAAATGATGTTGAAACCCTATTAACCTTTGAACTCTGTAGCCTTTTCAAAAGATTGCACAGTTTGCTTCCTAGATGCAAGAGTAAAAGTGAAAATCATGAACATTGGAAAACAAGTTGATTGTCAGTAGTCTCAGTTTGTATCTTCTCTAGCCCATGTCAATGCTCAAAGACACATAGAAGAAAAGGAATCAGGCTCTTTCTAAGTTCATGATAATGAATTCTTTGAAAACATGATCAAAGAAACTCCATGATTTCACATTTAGACTTAAAGAGTCCTACTAGGCACCAACAAAAGTGTTTTCTACAGCATACTGCTTCATATACCCACAGCAGCAGTCTCTAAAGTTTGTTGAACTCCAAGTGGTCTGTCAGCTAATTTGAAACATTAACCTGTCCACATGTCAAACATGTAAAATTGGAGATGTACCACATTCAAAATTTTTGATAGAAACAGATACACATTCTAATTTGGAGACTATTTGACAGCCTAAAATTTAAGGATACAATGGGGAAATTTGATTGGTATCATTGCCTAACTGGAATCTCCGCTTGAAACTTAATCAACACAACGTTAAGTCTAAAATTTCACTAATGTAGCACTATTTTCTCAGTAGTTATCACTTGCAGAAATAATTCTCACTTTACATAAAGTAGAGAAAAACAAAAAACCCACATCTAATTAGAAAAGATTAGGGCCCCTTTTTTATACCTTTGCATTAATAATAAATGAAAACAGAACTAAACCTAATGAAGGCACTATTGTAAATAGCAATGCATACCTTATGCGCACCCTCACCTCAAAAAAGATTTGCCCCTAGGAACTAAGAATTATACTATGGCCCTTTTGAAAAAGTAAACTAAAAAAAAAAAATCTTATCATTAAGAAGAAAACTGAATTAGAGACCCTAAATATATACTGACAAAATAAACTACTTGACATCAGTACTTTGAAGTTTCCCAAACTGTAAATGCAGTGGTCTTTGAAAAGCCTACTTAATCACCATAAAGTTAAAGTATACTGTTAAGACATTTACCAGTGGTCTTTATTTTTATGTATATGAGTACACTGTAGCTGTATAGATGGTTGTGAACCACCATGTGGTTGCTAGGATTTGAACTCAGGACCTTTGGAAGAGCAGTCAGTGCTCTTAACCACTGAGCCATCTCTCCAGCCCTACCAGTGGTCTTTAAATGAGAATGTGCATGAGAATAATCTGGCATTAGTTAAAACACAGTGCTGCTCCAAATCCACACTGCCTATGGGTCTGGAATGGAGCCCAAACACAATTCTAAGGTCTTTTCAGAGGATGCTGAAAGCTGTGGGTGCTGGGGCTACTCTCTGAGAACCACTGGCCTAAATTATTAATGGTACATTAGCACAACCCTAACCAAAATTTTGGTCAAGATGCATGTAAACTAATGAAGAGAGAATAATGCTTCGAAAGAACACTGATCAATTCACCCTATTACATTAAAACATCAACATCTGCTTCATGGTCTTCCTCAGTCACTTTCAAGGAGAGCACCTCTTCATTGAGGAAGAGCCCACTCAGCCTCTCCTTCCGTGCCTGCCTCTGCTCCTTCAGCTGCCTCTTGCGGAAGGCCTTCTGCTGTAGCTTTCGCTGCTTGGATCGCTTCTGTTAAAGAGAGAGATAAAAGGTCAGTAAAGTTTAGACATTACTGTATGCAGCCCAGGGCTGGTGGATCTAATTCTCTACTTTCCAGATATTAAGTTGTTCAAATTTCTCTACAAAGTGATTCTTACATCATTAAGTAAGCTATTGGCTTAGATTTTTTTTTAAAAAAATAAAAAGTCTTTAAGATTCTATTCTTGTGACATTTCACTAGTGACCCTTTTGGCTAAGAAGGGCTGATAGTTAATCATTTGCGCTAGCTATGGATAACAAGATACTCTGAAAAATTGTATTTTTAAGACAAATTGGGTTGTGCTGGTATCAACACAGCAAAAATAAAATACTAGGACACAAAACTGAATATAAAATGCAGAAAACATTGTCTAAATCCTTATTGCTTATCTTTTAAGGTACATTTTACCCCAGAGCACTAAGAAGTTTCCAGTGGCTGTGAAAGAATCATGCCTTCATAAGATTAGGTAAATGCTATCTTAAAAGCCTGTTAGGAACCCAGTAGATATTCAATCCTCATCACTGGTAAACCAAAAGAGAATTGTCACATATCCAGTGAAATTCCTTGGCAACTAATAAGGATGCCTTTGTTTCTTCCACTTTGACAAAAAAACAAAACAAAACAAAAAAACAAACAAAACGAAGCAAAATGGGAAAGGAATCACTGTGTATCTTCTGATCACTAATGGGGTCCCAAAGAGATTCTCCTTTCATCTTTAAATTGCTCTAGTCTGTGCCACTGCAAGGAACCATACATACTCCCATGCTAAGCCACATAACCATTCCATGTGCACTTCAACTTTCTTTTACAAGTGCTCAACAATTAGTCTCAACTATAGAAGAAGAGAATAGAATTACGGAAAGCCTTATTATAGTTTTTGATTAATCAAGGAACAGTTAAGGTTGATACATCAAGAAAACACCACACACACACACACACACACACACACACACACACACACACACACACACCAAAGACCTACACAACATTTTTAGGATCTAATAGACAGTGACATCAGCAACATAGTGAGATTTGCAAAACCAGAGAAAATTGAAAGTGACATGGTTGTGAGTTAAGAGTATTCGAAAGCCCTCGCTTAGAACGCTTTGCTCAACAGCCCAGCATTCGACCTGTTCAATCAAAACCAAAACCCACAGGCATCTAGACAGTGGGACGACTTTTAGTTTCCAAGAAGTTTAAGGGAAGGAGTACTAATGTTACTATTGAAAGGTAAAGATTTGTATTAATTAGATATTTTACTTTTGAATCCCGAATCCGCTCTGCTGCACTTGCAGACAGGTTGCTGTCACTGTGTGCTCGACTCATGTTGGCACTGGAGTTTGAAGCTGAATTTCCAACACTGGACCCACTGCTGCTTGCAGAACTGACCATGCTGGCACTGCTGCTGCTGGCGCTGGCACTGGCGCTGGCACTAGCACCACTCACTCCACTGGTGCTTGCACAGCTAAAGTTGCTTCTCTTCCAGGCCTCCCTTGTAGGCCGCTGACGAAGGCTATGCTCCTTGATATAGTTTCTGACCTTGGGACACACACACAGGCAAACACTGGTGAGTATTGCACCTTGATATTCTACCCTCGAGATGCTGGAGCATATGCCCAAAGTACCTTAAATGTCTAAAAGAGGTAGAATAAAAAGGTCGTAAGAAATACCTAAATATAGAAATAAATATCAAGTCAGGTACATTAATTCTGCCCAGATTGAGCTTAATATCAGATTCAAGTCGAGTCTGGGCTATAGACTGAGACTGTTTGGAAAGAATACCCATGAGATGAGCAGGGGAGGAAGAACATGAAGGGAAGGAAGAAAGGAAGGACCAAAAAATCAGCAGAGTTGAAAATTCTAGCAAGCACATAGATGTATATTTTTAAAATATAAAATAGTATGTAGCAAATGCTATGGCTTTCAGAATTTGAATTTTAAGAACACTGAAATGAAAACAACAAAAA
>JADRCC010231749.1:0-10834 GCA_019843855.1 Hylomyscus alleni
GATAGATAGATAGATAGATAGATAGATAGATAGATAGATAGATAGATGTAGATATAGATAGATAGATAGATAGATAGATAGATAGATAGATAGACATAAATAGATAGATAAATAAATGTTTTGTTTGCATGTATGTCTGTGTTCCCTATGTGTGCAGAATCCTTGGAAGCTCTGAGAAGGTGTCAGATCCTCTGGAAACTGGATTTACAAAAGTTCATTAGACACATGTGGGTGCTGAGAAGCAAACCCTGGGAAGCAAGAGCAACAAGTGCTCTGAAGAACCATCTCTCTAGGGCACACAAAACATCTTAGTTCCTTATTAATCACACTGTAGAGGTTTTCATTGTTTAGTTAGGTGGATTGTTTCAAGTAAAGCATTGGCCATATGGGACCTGAGGATTCTCTGTCTACTCCCCACTGACAGGTAGAAGGTCACGCTTTTCTTAGCTTGTCCATTGCAAAAATAAGGAGTATTATATTGTTAAATATTAGAAATTTGTCTGATCTCCATATTCTGAAGGATTCTCTAAAATACTGCTATTTCCTCCATGAAAAGACAATGGTTTGCAGATATTTTAAAAATTTTATATTTTAAAGATTATAATATAATTATATCATTTCTCCTCCCCACTTTTCATTCCTAATCCTCCCATATACTCCTTTCTCTCTTTCAAATTCATGATATCTTTTTACATTAATTGTTGTTTTACACACACACACACATACACACACAGTGTAACCAGCTCAGTTTGTATAATGTTAATTTTATATATGTTTTCAGTGTTGGCCATTTGCTATTGGATAACCAACTCGTATGCTCTTCCCTGAGGAAGACTATTTCTTCCCTGTCAGTATTTCTTAGTTGCCTGTAGTTCTTTGTGTTCTAGAACTGAAGCTTTTGGGCTCCTCCCCCACTTCACATCAACATTAGCATGCATGTCCATTATTCATGTTCAGCTCAAGTTTAGGTAATCATGTTCATGAGACTTTATGGGTGTAGCTTTTGACATTACTAGTAGATAGTCTTATAGCAAGCACCTTGTTCCTGTGTCGTTTACAGTCTTTCTGACTCTGATGACCCAGTCTGCTTTTATTTTAGGCTTAAAAGCCATTTTATAGTAAAGACAAACTTGGCTTACTTTGTTTATGGTTAAATCGGTTTTTCAAGGATTGAGATATGCCCTACCTGTGACTTAACTACAAATGGCTCTGTAAACAGGTTCTAGGAAACAGCAGCCATGTCTTTGTTTCAAAAAGTTGTTTATAACCATCTTGCAACTCTACCTTTGCTTCGAAGGGCTGTTATAACCCTCTCTTATTGTGACTATCTGGTAATGATGCCTTTGTTTCAGGAGGTCCTATGACAAACTTATTATGCTAATGTTCTGTTCCTATAAACCCGCCTATTTAGCTTGCTAAATGCCTCATTTGGAAACGTCTTACCTCCTCTGTGCTATAGAAAGAAACCTTGCCTTCCTCATGTCCAGTGCTGACCCTTTAATGCCTGCCTTAGGGGGAAGCAGCCTGTGTACAGGAATAAAAAAGTTTACTTTAACTAATGACTTGGTTTAATTAACTTGGCCGTGATAATTTGGGTTGATGGTCTTTCTCCTCAAATCTTTGGGATTAACACTTCCTCTTTCTCAATGATCTATGAGCTTTAGGTACAAGAGTTGTATTTTAGATGCATCCTTTTGGATTGGACTCCACAACTTTATATTTTTTATTGATTGTGGTAATGTAAAGAATTTTTTTAACTCCAAGAGCACTACCTAGATAGTGTTTCTGTGTCCATCTGAAATAAGTTATGAAAACACTTAATGTTGTATAAGATCTTTAGTTTTGTCAATTATTTTATACACTATAGTTTCTAATTACTCATTCATTATTAATTTGTTTATTTGTATATTTGTATTTTGAGTTAAAATCCTTTTAAAACTACATATAATCCATCAGTTTGAAAGTTGCTTCATTTTATAGCTTTGCTTTGATAATAATATCAATTATCATTATTAATAGTTGCTATTTAATTCAGAACTTACTATGCTCTTTAAATATTTCACTGCAATTACTTACCCAAAGTATTTGATTTGTTCTGACATTTCTGCCCTTTTTCATTGCTCAGTGTGTTTGTCTTGATGCTATTAATTGGTTGTTTACATTAAAATGTCTTTATTGTATTCTACATTATGGTTTTTGCTAAATAAATGTATGATGTTTTGTAGTTCTGTGTAAATTAAAGGGTTTTTTTCTATTTTTCATAAAGAATATTGGAGTTTTTATAGTTACATTTTGAATGTGTAGATTTCTTTGGGAATATTCACAAAATTAAATCTTCTGGTTCATGGAAAATTTTATCTGTTCATCTTTTAATATTTGTATATATTCATCTTTAAAAATTGCTCTCAGAGTATGGCTCTTTTAGTCCTCTGTGTGTTTTAGTGATTTTTTTTGTATCTTGAATGACTTTCTTAATTTTCTTTGTAGTTAGCTCATTAATCAGTACAAAGAAATGCTACTGACCTTTGTGTGTTGCTATTATTATCTTGCAGCTTTACTGAATCAACTTATTAGTCTTGTTTGCAGTAGCAAGTTTAAGGTGCTATAAGATGATAATTCATGGTCAGTTTGTTTTGACTAAGATGTTAAGAGCATGAATCAGGAAAAAGAAAATAGGATATCAACATTCAACAGAATAAAATTGGATCATTATCTCATACCATAGATTAAAAATGAACTAAAAGTAAATTAAGGATTTACATGTAAACCATGAATCTGCAACATAATTAAATGAAAAAATTATATACTGTTGGGTTGTGCAAGGATTTTTTTTTAAATACAATCCTCCCAAACAAGGAAAAGAAGTAAAAATAGACTCAAATAGCTTCATCAAGCCAAACCAAACAAAGAAAAAAACAAAACAAAACAAAACAAAAAAATAAAAAAGAAACAAACAAAAAAAAAATCCCCCCCACAAAAGAAAGAAATAACTAAGGAGTAAAAAGATAATCAATCCATAGAACATGAGGGACTGTTTGCTTATTATGGTGGTTTGAATATGCAATGCCCTCCATCAGGTTTTGTATTTCAATGCTCAGTCTTCAACTAGTGGCAATGTTTGAGGAGGCTATAAAACCTTTAGAAAGTATAACCTTGTTAGAGGAAGTACACTGGAGGTGGACCTTTAGGCATTATAGTCTACCCCTATGTCTTATTCTTTCTCTATTCCTGTTCCTATTATTGTGTCTCTACTACCACAATTGGCTGTAACCTAATTGTGTAGGAACTGTAACTCAAATAAATATTTTCTTCCTCAAGTCATTTTTTGGGTCTCTTTTAATTATAGCAATAAAAAATAATGAAAGCACATAGTATACATTTCATAGGAGGTTAATAATCTAAATATGTAAAGAAAACAAAAGCCCAATGACAAAACAAATACAAATAAAGTAACTTAATTTAAAGGTGAGAAAAGAAACTGAGTAGACATTTCTCAAATGAAGACATACAGTCAATTACTTGCAAATACAATGTGAAAAAACATGCTAAGCTTCCTTAGTCTTTGGGGAAATGAAGATTAAAGCCATAATTAGATATCATGTCACACCTATTAGAACAGCTTTCATCAGAAAGGCAAGAGATAAAAAAAAATATTTACTGACAAGTATTCAGAGGCAAAGAAACAATTTTCTCCTGTTGGTGATATTGTTAGTTAGCATAACCATTATAAAAACAGCATAGAGGCTCATCAAAAATTATACAGTAGCATCATGTACTAAAAATGATTGCACTTCTAATATGTATCTAAAAGTTGTAGTCAATGTGCTAAGGATATGTCTCTGATATCTATATTCATTCTGATATCTTTGCAATAGTCAATCAACAAGACTATGCAACAAAACGTAACATATATCAACAGTGTTTTGAACCTGCTCAGACAAGAAAATCCTGATATCTATTCAAAGCAGAAGGCATTATGTTCAGCAAGCCAAGCCATTTAGAGAAATATAAATATCGTATGTCCTTAGCTATAGTGGAATCTAAGAGTATTTGTGTTCATAGAACTGCATAGTTACACTCATGGTTGGCAAAAGTCTGGAGTAGAAGCCTGGTGCAATGATATTCGGCTCTTATTGTAGTATTGCAGAGGCTGAAGTAGGAAGATGGGAATTCCAAGCTACCTTGATTACTCAGTGATATTTTCTTAAAAAAATGATGATGACAGGAAAAAATATGAAAAATAAGGAGAAGTAAGAGGAGGAGCAGGAGGAGAAGCAGCAAATGCAGTAGCAACATCCAGACCATCAACACCACCATCAGTACCACCACTACCAGTTAATAGTGGAAAGCTGGGAGATTGTATTGTATGACTTTAAGCAGCTGTACCTGCCATGGAATCTAGTCACTCAATTCTAACATACTTTGACCTAGCATTGTTGCCTTTGATTTCCCATTGGCCATGTCTGGTTGAAGAAGTCCTGGGCTAGATGAACAGTCTCTACTCATAATATACTTTCGTTTAGGATAAGAATGTACAGATTCTGGGAATCCAACTGCCTGAGGATACACTTAGAATATTTTACCTGCACTGTTTTATCATTGATGTCTCCTGTGAACCATCTATGATTCAAGCTTCAAAGCCTTCCAGAAGCTTTCTAGCACAATGTGTGCATTTCTATCACCCCTCTACTCCCCCAACCACTGCTAGAAACTTCATATTAGCATAAATCTTGTATTATTTGCCTTTGGGTGGTCCCAGATGGACTCCTTTGTCTGTCTTTCTCTACTCTCATTCTCTCTAAGTCATCTTTGTGCTTCATGGTTTACGTGCTGGGTTTAATCATTCAAACTTTTCAGTACCTATTCTACTTCATAAAAATATCATCCTTGCATCAGGTTCAGGAAAGCTGCTACCCCCTCCCCAACCCCCATGCCAGACCACAGATCCCTGCTGAATTATTCTTAAAAACTTTCCTATAAATACATCTCTATCTGTTCAACTGAAGTGGCCACCAAACATCACCTCTCTCGTGCCCAATTTCTCACTTAAACAGTCAAGTCCCTTCACCTTTTGTCTTGAAGTTTCTGATAATCATAAGAAGCTTAGTCAGTGATGACCAGGCTTCATGGTCTATATGGGCCAACCCATCAGAGACTGATTTCCTGTATATTGCCTATGTGGCCTTCATTTCAAGGAAGGATGGAGAACTACTTAACTTTATTACTCTTCTTGTAGATCACTCAGACTGATTCTAGTGACGCCCCTGTTCCAGTCTCTTGAGCCAGGCCCTTCATTTCTTGTATTAAAGTCTGTCTCAACCCAAGTGTTTGGGATGCAAACATTTCTCTGGTTAGCTTGGTTTCTTTTACCCTGACAGCATGATGAATAGCGAGTTGTCTCATTTTCTATATCAAAGGTTGGATCTTCTTTCACTGTGCCATGTTCTTTTCCTTCCCACTACCTCAGTCTTCACATGTGAAGCTTTTGGATCTTAGCGAGAGTTTTTTGCAGAGATTTGGCTTGCCTTCTTCTTTCTTCCTACCTTCTCCCATCTCATCCTCTTGTTTCTCATTTTTTTCTTCAAGACCAGAGATTAATGGAGGGACAGCATCCACACGTCTTTTTTTTTTCTGCTACAATTCCTCCCTTGGGTAGGCAATTTATTTATAGTTAAATGAGCTGAGTCTCTGTTCCATGTCTTATTCTTTTAGCAAAGGCTATACTGCAGCTTCATAGTCTGTGTATATAATTCCATCCACTTAAGCAACTCTCAGTATCTCTAGTCCATCTCTTTAGAAGACATTCAAATACACAATACGTGGACCCTATTCACAAAGGAGGCAAGCCACCCAACACCATATAGAAGTTGGCTATCTCTAAATTCTTCTGTGTATTTTCCTTTCTCAGACAGCTTATCCTTGCTTGATTTTCTTGTCATCAAGTGTAGAGAGAATGCAACTCCATTCTAGAAAGGAGGTACACTATATCATATCAAATATTGCCATTTCCTAAGTGGATGCTTCACCCTCAGATGTATCAGTCTCAGTTACATGTTTCATTACTCATAGAAGATGCAGTGTGGCCATACCTCCTCAATTATTACTATTATTATTTTGGCTCTTTTGGTCACTGCGTAGGTGTCAATGTGTTGTATGACCTTTTCTGGGGAATCAGGAACACATAACTATTTTTCGCTGATAGGTCACTGCAACAGACCAAAGAAACTGTTCAATCCATATCTGACTTAGTGACCAAAGGGTTTATCAAAAGTGCAGGTGACGGTTTACTTACAGGAGCATGGATGACTCCAATGAAGCTACATCACTAAAAAGCCTTCCCCAGAGTAAGGTACTACCAAGAAACTTGCATCAAAGAATATCCTTGCATAACATGTATGTAAGTCAGTTGGTAGGAGAGTTCTTTTCCCTAGTAGTTATTTCTTTCTTTATAGATTACTGGAGGGATCATGTGAATCCTGTAAGTTTCAGGAGCCTCATGAGCCTTGTAAGATTTATTTACTTTAAGTTCTGAGTTTCATAAACATTCCTTCTATTTTTCCTAGAACAAATTTGTATGGATAGTAGGAGATGGGAAGCAACAAAGTAATCATTTTCCATGAAACATGGTCTTAATCTTCTTGGAGAGGAATTCATGACAAAATACAGCTGCTCTCTGTCCAGGAGATCCATTCAGGTAACCGTGTTGCTGACTTTGCCAGTTGCAACTATCCATTAAAGTAGATTCACAGTGAGACCAAGAGTCCACAGTTTAGAAGCCATTACTCTTTAAAATAAAGGTAAAAATTCCTATGCACTATTGCTCTTCATAGCCCAAGTGATATAAATTGACAAAGCCTATATTTGTAATTGTGCCCATGATTACACAACTATTTGGCTTACTTCTAAAGAGAATGATTGGCAGAAGTGAAAATGGCAGTGATAGCTTTCATGGGATTTAGGATCCCATGACAAGCATTTCTCTAGACAAACTCTTATTTGAAAAAGTAGTTTTCACAAGGGAAAGTGAAGATGTTTCAATTTGGAGAATATAGCCATACAACAGATACTCAGGAATAACTGGTTTTCAAATCATTTACCAGAAGATTAACATAGTTAATTATATATATATATATGATTTGTGGGGCCAGGGAATCATGGGTTTGGATGGGGGAGTTGGCCCAGAGTAAGAAAGGGGAAATGGGGTCTAGGTGTGTCTGAGCCCCAGAAATCTCATCCTGAGATTAGCAGAAGTAGGATTGCTATCCTTCTGCCCCAAGCCTGTGTGCCTCAGTCCAAAAAGCCCTGTGCTCCCACCTTTGTCACACCAGAGGAGGTCACATAACCTGTTAGACAGGTTAAACTTTCTCTCCCCTTTTAAGGAAATCCATCAGCACCTAGAATTTCTCCTTATGCAAATGATGCATCCCCAATACCCTGCCCCCAGACAATGATGTACAGTCACCCCAGAAGTCCTCACTCATCCCCCAGTGATTTAAATAGCCTTTGTTATCACCATTAAATGAGCTGTCTCCTTGAAGCTTTCTCTGGAGGGAATCTGTTCTTACCATGCCCACCATTGCCTGGGGTCTTTCCACTCTTACCCTGCTTCCCCTCTCGGGACCAACCAATTGTAATTACTGCCTATTCATGACACTATAGGCAGGGAAGCAGAGCCTGAATAGCATATGTTCAAATGCAAAATAGTGTGCCTTTAAAATATTTCACTATACGAATGGTAGATAAGCAAGGTGATAAGGTATTAATTAATTTTATTCAATCATTCTATTAGTATATATGTACACATATTAAGCATAGCAGTTTTCTATAATTGTATTGAATCATTTGTAATTTAAAATAACATGAATTGAAATCCAGTCTTACTACCATTCTCATTTTATAAATGAGGAAATAGAGGTGACTAGAAGGTCCAAGCCACAGAATATCCAAGACAAGACTCTTAGGCATCTTCCTGACTTTGGAAGTCATGATCCTTACATTGTATCATGATTATCTGCTTTTCATGGCTATAAGGACTTCAAGATCTTGTAAATCACCTAGTGATTCTTCTTCCAAGGAGAAAAATGATACAGAAAATACAACAAATATTAGAAATAGTGGCAATATAATACTGGCAGCTAATTAGTTAGGTCATTAAACCACAACAACAACAACAAAAACAAAAACAACAACCAAAGCAGTTGGGAAGCCAGGAACTGTGAATCAGATCCTTATTTCAATGATTCACAGAATGTAACATTGTGAGGGAATCATGAACCAATTTGCTCCCCTAATTCTTGCAAAAATTCCACTGAACTTTTTTTTTTTTTATAAACAAATGTCCTGATCATTTTAAGGAGAATTTTAAGAACAATTATTAAATTTTAGGATAGAAAATTTGAGATTTGCACAAGATTGTTGACTTTTCAAAATCACTTGAAAGTTTATAGCATTTATTAATAATCCAAATGTGTGCAGTTCAGATGTACATGCAGACTACATGACTATACTGTTTCTATGGTCTGGGATTAGAGGTTGAACAGAGAGAAAAGAATGAGAATTAATGATGGAAACTGACTTTGGTGCCCAATCAAGGTCCCAAAGACTCTATGGCAGTATCATAGAATTAACAGACTAGATGAATCAAAACCAAAACCAAACAAACAAGCAAATAAAAAAAACAAATAAACAAACAAAAAAGCACATGTGGAGAAACCTGTAAAATATTTTAAAATAATTATGTCTCCCCCAGCCCTGGAGTTAATATTTGAATTCAGCTCCAAAACAAAGTGCTGTACACATATTTCACTACCCCCTTCTCTTTCTCATGAGAATGTGATCAAAGCTGCTGCTTATAGGAACAGCCATCCTTGCTATAGGGCACTGGTGAGCACAGATGCTCTTGTCGTTAGCTACTGCTCCTTGAGCACTAGTCAAACTCAACATTACACACTTTGTTCTGATGGTTTTCAGTTCCACATCAGGCCACAGTGTTCTATAAATTGCTAAACTATTGCAATAAATACCTACTTATTGAATAAAGAGATGAATTCTGAAATTGTGTCAGGAGCAAGCATTGTAATGCTGGTACTTTTTTCTCTGGGATATCTTCCCAAGCCAATTAGACTTTTGCTCGGATTTCTGGTGACAGGACAACATAAGCCAGTTTCAGAGGTACTGCCAAGGTGAGATGCAGAGCAGGTCTGGTTTTTGTTGTTTTTGTTTTTGTTTTTTGTTTTTTCTTGCTCAGGCATCTTAAGTAGATTGCTGTACAAAAACCTCCTAAAGCTTAACACCTAATGATGGTTGTACTTTCCACTCAGCATACCTATTTCCATATCCTGTACATCTAGATAATGCTTATTTATTATTAGTTACTCTTATCCAAACATTCTCTCACCCCTGATGCTTCTTGTTGCTTTCACATCTCATACCAATCTGTCAACAAACCATGGATCTCTGCCTTCAAAGACTAACTAAAAATGGCTTCTTTCCTTCATTGACTATTGCCTGGATGATTCCACTAGTCTTTTAAGTCAGACCTCCACTTCCATGATACTCTATAGTCTGTTGACAGCAGTCTGCAGAAAAGTCTTGTTAAAGACGAGGCAGGATATGACATCCTCTGATCAGAACTTCCAAGGGCATTCCATGAATAAGAGGCAAAGTTTTCACAATCCCATTTTTCCTTTTACATTTTGAAATTCATCCCCTGCTCCTTCCTGCTCATTTACTCTACATTCATCATGAGGACATCCTTAAAGTTCTCTGAATATGTATATTTCAACAGAGACTTTGTGCCTGCTCTTATCTACATCCACAAGCATTTCCTTTGTCTGTAGAGTGTGACATGTGCCTCGCTTTTTTCAGACAGGTTACATGGCTACTTTTATGCCAAACATAACCTCTCCATTTCCCACTTACATCCATTCTCTGTTTTGTTTCTCATGAAATTTGTTTTTGGTTGATTTGCTGTCTCATAAGGGGCACATTTACATCTTGAGTTGGTAGTGCCTATGAATGTGATATTATTTAAAAACAGGAGATTTTATTTTATTTTATTTTTTCTAATCATATTGAGTTGAGGTTATTATAGGTGGCTTTAATCCAATATGACTTTCATTATGAAATAGGAGAAAAATATCAGGTGTAGACAAAGCATACATAAAGAACACCGTTAATCTAACTGCTAAATTAAGGCCACTGGGAACTCCTACTCCACTAGTACCTTTGTGAATGAGAGGTGGATTCCCATCAAGAGTTCTAGAGGAAGTAGGATCCTGATGAAGCTTTATTTTGGACTTCCAGCCCACACATGAAGAAAGAATAGCTCCTTGAAATTTTAACCTACTCTGTGTAGTGCTTTGTTATGGAGACCTACACAACTCATACAGTTTATATCTTGCTACCTGTTATGCCACCATCTTTTCCTTATTAAAATATTAATTGATTTATTGATTGACTCCTCAGATTTTTGTATTGAAAATTCAAGAGTCTACTCAACAATTCTGGCTCTTCATGCCATACTGTTTTGAACTTATCTGTGTTAGATGAATTTTGACTTCTGCTTGTAGATTAATTGGTCTTAAGTCTTGAATATCAGACTAGTCGCTGTAATATCAGAACTCAACAATAACAACAAAAATTGTATAAAATTTTTGCTCTTTTACAAAGGTAATTGAAGAGGTCATTGGAACTAGGTCAATTCCTGGGAACTATGTGGACTGTAGTGCGATCTAACAAGAATTGGTCTCTTGGGCTCCATGTAATTCTGATGAAATATTAAGACCATTTGGTGAATATATTAAGAAAGTACCTGACTATTATATGAAGAAAA
>JADRCC010231761.1:0-11351 GCA_019843855.1 Hylomyscus alleni
AAAAAAAAAAAAAAAAAGGCCCAAGTAGAATTAAAAAAAAAAATGCAAAGACTACTAAAACACGGAAACTCTTACCAAGTGGAGTGACCCTGGGCTGTACATCCTTCAGAACTTCGTGTAACCATTCGGTGAAACGAACATAGTAAAGATCAGAAAATATGTCATCTACTCTTCCGTTTTCAAAAAGATACTAAAAGGAAAGTAATTAACAAATGTTAAAGATAAGTCTCATGAGTAAAACCTTTGGGAAAACAAAACATTTTTTTTTTCACCACCACCAGTGCCTTACCAAAAAAAGTGCAGTAAGTCAGAATTGTCCAGCTTGTGCCATTCTCAGGACCTTTTGTAAATACTATTCCACATAAGCAAATCATTGTAGCAAAACCACGGGTGGAAGGGGGCTAGAGACATGGGTCAGCAGTTAAGAGCACTATGGCTTAAAGAGAAAACCAAGGCTCAGTTCCCAATATCCACATTGCCATTACTACATGTAGTTGTTCATGCCTACTCATACATACCCATGAAATAAAATGTCGCTTACATTAATAGGCAAGGGCATGTTCTTGTTAAGAGTACTATGGTAATACATGTAATTATTTACATATTTGTTTAATTTTTTGAGACAGGATGTCACTATGTTACCTTGGCTGGCCTGAAACAAAGTAGAAAAAGCAGAAATTGAACTGAGAGATCTATCAGCCTCTGCACAACCCCCACCCACCTACCTCCACCCCCCATTCTGGGATAAAGGCAGGAACTATCATGTCCAGCTTTAATTTTGTTTACATTTATATATGTGAATGTTCTGCATTTATGCCAGGTACCCTTGGATGTTAGCCAGCACTGGATCTCCTAGAACAGGAATTAAGGATGGGTGTAGACTACCATGCGGATGCTGGAAACGGAAAACAGGTTCTCTGTAAGAGCAGTAAGTATTCTTAGTTACTGAACCATCTCTCCAGCCCCAGCACATGCAAATCTTTTAATTTCCTTTTTTTGTAAAGGGAGATTACAATCCTACAGCAGCCTTCTATGAACAGAGACAGCACATAAAATAACTCAGGTAATTTTGGGTTAGGATCAGAAGGAAAAAAGAATGAAAAGAGGTTGACTTCTCTCAGAAGCAGGGCAGAGTGAATTCCAACAAACTAGCCTTTCACCATTAAGCTGGGAGGTTCTACTCTAGACCCTTAAGGTTTAAAGAAATCTACTTCTCCTCTAAAGTCTCAATCTGCATTTCCCTCTGTTGTTATCCTTCATCTGATAGCTCCCGAAAAACCAAGGGGATTTGTATACAACTTTAGTCATACTTCTTCAAACAAATATTTTATATTAATATAAGGTAAAGCAAAACCTATACTTGAACACTAGATTTGAGTAACTTAATAAAAACTATATACGTTATCTCTGTAGATCGAGTTGGCCTCGAACTCAGAAATCTGCCTGCTTCTGCCTCCCAAGTGCTGGGACTAAAGGTGTGTGTCACCACCGCCTGGCTAAACATATTTTAACTCATGGTTTTCTAGGTGGAATTATACTTACTTGTATATATTGTTTTCTAAGTGAATATCTAAGCCTTTGTTTTAAAAAAAAAAAAAAGTTGGGCAATGCTGTTGTATGTCTTTAATCAAAGAACTTGAAAGGCAGAGGCAGGCTGATCTCTGGGTTTCAGGATAGTCAGGGCTATACAGAGAATTCCTGTCTTAAGAAAAACAAACCTAAACAAACAGCAGGATCCATGTAGCCTTGGCAGGCAGGAAGTCAAAGATCAGCCTGCCTCTGCCTCACCTGTTAGGATGAAAGCTGTGCACCAACAGAGTTTGCTGTTGTTATTTGCACTTCTTGTTACTTAAGTAAAGTAGGCCAAAGTGAAAACATTCAATGGGAACCCAGTTCAAACATGTTCATATGAAGATCTGTTTCCTACCTTCTGTATACACAAGAAAATGTAGTAGAGTACATCTGGGTCATAGGGTTCACCTTCTCCATTCCGAGCTTCTCGTGTCATTAAACAAAGGCCATAATTCAATTCAGCCACAGCAGAGGAGATCAGATCTTCTTGGAATCGTAGCAACTGTCGCCCTGCAACACAAGTCCTAAGGGTGAATGGGAGTCTTGGCAATAGTGATGTCCTAACTGGTTACTCACATTGTTGGGCTCAGAGAGGACGGTGCCCACCAGGATTCAGGCTGGGAGTGTCTACTTACACCTGTGATCAGAACTTTCCTATTAATGCACTAACATATGCTATTACACCAACAGGTTTCTTTTCTATAAGTAGAAAACCCCAGCAACCATACTGTACTATGAGCAAATAAATGAACCCAAACCAAGACTGGTTTAAATACAACTCACTGGCACCTCCCAGGCCTTCCCAGAAGCCATTCTACTTTGGTGCCTTTTGTTGGAGTTAAAAACATACAGCTCTAAAAATCTGGTCTTAGGCAGTCTCATAAATCCTGCTCATTCATGATGTGAAGATGGCAAACTGTTTATCATGACACAAAGTATACTTCGAAGTATATTCTCGAGTCCTTGAGGCCATGGGTGCTACCTGCCTGCCTTTTGTTTTTCTTGTACTTACATTTTTGACACACCCCATCATCCTCTCCCTCCCAAACACTCACTCCCAATGGGGGCCAATCTGTTTTGAGCATCCTTTTCTAGTTCAGCATTCTTGGTCTGAGCCCAGTTTTTCCATACTTCAAGCCCTTCTTCTGGCTTCAAAGAATTTGGAAGCAACAGCTCTGGTGAAGGCTGTGGTTGTGACTGTGGCTCAACTTCAGCAACCTGAACAGTTTGTGCCTATGAGAGGGAAACCATCAGAACTGTCAGTATTTCTCATTAAGACTTTTAGTAAAAATACCAGAAAATGAAACTTAACTGCTTATTCAATTGGAAAAACAAAAACAATACTAACAACCAAAATCAATTCTTCTTGCTGTCCTGTTTTCATGCTTTGGAGAGTTTATCTGGCTGTAGGGATAGCAAAGGCAGCAATGTAACTAAGTCAATGCAGCACTCCTCAGTTCAGACTGTACTAGTTCTCACTGAACATGTTTATTATATTTTAAACTGTTATGAGTGTATATATGAATGCATATGGGTACGTGCCATTGGTGTGCCTGTGGAGGTCAGAAAACCACTTGTGGAAGCCAGTTCTCGTTCCACTACATCGTTCTGAGGGACTGAATGGACTGAATTCAGGATGTCAGCCTTGGAACAAGTGCTGTTACCATTAAGCCATCTAGATAGCCCGATTCTCATTTCAAAACACCAATGTAAACCAAGGATGGCAATACATGAATGTACTACCAGTACCTTAGAGGCTGAGGCAGGGCACAGGGTCACCTCAAGTTTGAGACTGAGCTTTATGACAAATCCAATGCCAGCCAGGGCTTTAAGTAGGGCTTGGTCTCAAAAAAGAAAAAAGAGCTGGGCAGTGCTGATGCCATCTTTAGTCTCAGCACTCAGGAGGAAGAAGCAGGCAGATCTCTGTGAGTTCAAGTTCAAAATGAGTTCCAGGACTGCCAGAGCTACACCCTATCCGGAACTGCTCCCACACCACATCCTACCAAAAAACAGACAAGTAAAAGGAACACACATAAAAGAAAACAAAAAACCTACAATACCAAAACTGCAAACTGCCCTAGAACCTCTCCAAAGGCCAAGTCTTAACTACTATAGTAAGCCAGGCCATGGTGGCACAAGCCTTTAACTCCAGCACTTGAGAGGCAGTGGCAGCTGGACCTTTGTGAGTTCCAGGACAGCCAAGGATACACAGTAAAACTGTCTAGAAAAAAAAACAAAAAATCCACCCTAAGTAAATAGAGGTTTATTTTCAAACACTGCTTTAAATCTTCACTATGCAAATAAAACACTTAAGGTATTTTATTAAAATGTTTATACATCTGGGTTGGAACCTGAGAAAGCTCTACTCTCAGACTATGATATTCTAGGAGGAGGGACTGGAATCCACACCAGTAAGGCTGGAGCAGTAGCTGAGTGCTTGGTTTGCAACTTATGCAATACCCTAGAGGCAGTGTCCAGCACCTTAGAAGACTGGATATGGTAGCTCTTCCCATCTGCAATCCAAGAAGTGCAAAAGTGGAGGCTGCAGAAGTAGAAGCAAAAGGTCACCCTGAACTAACAGCAAGTTTCAGAAAAACCTTATCCAAAACGAGTTTTCCTGATGAGGTGAGAATGATACATGCCTATAATCCCAGCATGGGGGAGTCTAGAGAGAAGGGAGGAGAGCCAATGCTGCAAAGATTATTTTAGCCTAGAACAATCATTTACAAAGACAAGTAAGACAAATAGTGAAGACACTGTTGCCATTGTAAAATCAAAGCAAAGACTTCAGAATCTTCATGAATGATTTTCCAGGTTATAAGAGCCTTGTATTGTGCTGGAGAGATGGCTCAGCAGTTAAGAACACTGACTGCTCTTCCAGAGGTCCTGAGTTCAATTCCCAGCAACCACATGGTGGTTCACAACCATCTGTAATGAGGTCTGGTGCTCTCTTCTGGTGTGTCTGAAGAGAGAAATGGCAGTGTTCTCATATGCACTAAATAAATAAATAAATAAATGAATAAATAAATAAATAATCTTTAAAATAGTTGAAAAAAATTTTTTTCACAGGTTTAAACTGACCTTAAACTCTTTTCGAGACAGGGTTTCTCTGTATATCCCTGGCTGTCCTGGAACTCACTCTGTAGACCAGGCTGGCCTCGAACTTAGAAATCCACCTGCCTCTGCCTCCCAAGTGCTGGGATTAAAGGCATACGCTACCACCACCCGGTGACCTTAAACTCTTGATCCTCCTGCTTTAGCTTCCTCAGTGGTTCTGAAACTACAGGCATGTGACACCATACTAGCTTAAAGTTCAAACAATAGTCTCACTCCTAAGGACATAATCCTTTCTCTCCCTCCCTCCCTCTCATGGTCTGTCTGTCTCTAGTTTTTTTGAGACAGGGCTTCTCTGTATAGCCCTGGTTGTCCTGGAACTCACTCTGTAGACCAGGTTGGCCTCAAACTCAAGAGATTCGACTGCCTCGGCCTCAAGCACTGGGATTAAAGGTATGTGCCACCAATTCCAACTGCGGTGGGGTGTGTGTGTGTGTGTGGGGGGGGGCTGGGTCTCTCTCTATAGTACTAGCTATCCCTTAACTCAGTATGTAGATAGACCAGACTGGCTTTGACTCCCAGACTCCTGTCTCTGCCTTCTGAGTGCTGGGGGTAAATTATGCACCACCATGCCCAGCCTTTCTTTAGGTCTCTTAGAACTATCAGGCACGCTATAGACATGCAAGCAGGCAAGACACACTCCTTTAATCCCAGCACTTGGGAGGCAGAGATAGGTGGATTTCTGAGTTTGAGGCCAGCCTGGTCTACAGAGTGAGTTCCAGGACAGCCAGGGCTACACAGAACCTTGTCTTGAAAAACCAAAAAAAAATTTGCTAGGTATGGTCAAGAATGTCTGTAACTTCAACACTGGGCCAGGAGACAAATGAATTCTAGGAACTCAATGGTGATCATCCTAGCCCAATAAATGAACTTTAGGTTGAGTGAGAGAACCTGTCTTGGGAATAAAACGTAAGAGTGACCAGTGAGCAGAACCATTGTTCTTTGTCCTCCTAAGATGTGCACATGGGTATATATATATCCACAGACACACAAATCTTTTGAGCACAACTTTGGTCCTAGCACTTCAGGAAGCAGAAGCAGGCAGATCTTTGAGTTCAAGGCTAGCCTGCTCTAAAGAACGAGTTCAAGGACAGCAAGCGAAACATGAAACCCCGTCTTGATTTAAAAAAAAATTTTAGAAAAATATTCAGAAAGAAAAAACAGAATAGAACATGATAGTTTATCAGTTGGTAATTCATTAATCATTACTTAGGCTTCTTTTTTTTAGCTTTTCTTTGAGCATGTTTTAAATTTTATTTCACTTTCTGTACAACAGATATAAACACTGTTTCACTGTTTTGGAAAACACAAATTTGTTTAGAAGCAGTTATATATCTATCTCAAAAGTTCCAGTAGAAGACATCACAGGCAAAAGTTACATAGTCAAGTACAAAGCAAAAAGAAACTAGCCAGCTGGGCGGTGGTGGCCCACGCCTTTAATCCCAGCTCTTGGGAGGCAGAGGCAGGTGGATTTCTGAGTTCGAGGCCAGCGTGGTCTACAGAATGAGTTCCAGGGCAGCCAGGGCTACACAGAGAAACCCTGTCTCAAAAAAACAAAAAACAAAAACAAAAGAAAAGAAACTAGCCTTCAATAGCGTCTCCAGGTCTTTTCTGTGGGCTCATCTGGGTCCCTGGGAGTCGGTGGTGGGGGTGAGGCTTTCCTTTATTACTGGACCAGGGCCACCATCACCTGAGGGTCTGTACTCTCTCTGTTCTCTAGCTTGGGCCAAGAAATCTCACAGCTGCTGATCCCTCGGTGTGGTCTCTCCACAGTGTCCTTCCCACCAATTCTCCCCTGTGGTTAGCTGTATAATGTGTTGGCTCGAGTTAGTCAAGATGTGTAGATGCAGAGGCGTGATCATGGGGAAGATATCCATTGTGCCTCCATGCTTTTTACCAGCCAAAAAGCTGCTTCTCTATAGTTATTTATACGTGTGTCTGTAAAGTATCAAATGTCCAGCCTGGTCTACAGAGTGAGTTCCAGGACAGCCAGGGCTACACAGAGAAACCCTGTCTCGAAAAACCACAAAAATAAACAAACAAATAAATAAAAATAAAAAGTCACTTCTAGTTTTGGTAAATATGTGTGATGTGTGTTTTCCATGAGTCTACTTGGATGAGTGTAGCGTAACTTGTTTACACCCCAGCCTAGTCTACAGAGTAAGTTCCAGGACAGCCAGGGATAAACAAAAATACCCTGTTTTGAGAAACTAAAATCAAACCAAACCAAAACAAAACTAAGGAGATAGGAGGGGTTGGTAATACCAGAAGGCAACGGACACCATGGCACCCAAGTTATAGACAGTTCTGAAACACTGTGTAAGCGCTGAGAAGTAAATCCAGGTCCTCTGGAAAAGCAGCCAGTGTGTTCTTAATTGGTGAGCCATCTCTGAAGTTCCTTTTCTTTATTTTAAAAAAACTGTTCGTGTGTATGTCTGTGTATTTTATTATGTGCACATGTTAGTAGGTGCCCTTGTGTGGCTGGAGTTGTAAACCAAAGAGTGAGGGTGTAAGGAATTGAAATGGACTCTGTAGAATAGCAGCAAGTGCTCTTAAACTGCTGAGTTATCTCTCTAGCCCTATCTTTATTTTTAAAGACAAGGTCTCAGGTACTGTACATTGGTCTAGAACTCATATGTAGCCAACGTTGACCCTGAACTTTCAGGTGTGCTCTATCATACCCAGGATCCTTTTTGTGTTTTCTAACCTTTCTCTTTTTTAAAGATTTATTTGTTTATTATATATAAGTACACTTTAGCTGTCTGTCTTCAGACACTCCAGAAGAAGGAGTCAAATCTCATTACGGATGGTTGTGGGCCACCATGTAGTTGCTGGGATTTGAACTCAGGACCTTCAGAAGAACAGTCAGTGCTCTTAACCACTCAGCCATCTCTCCAGCCCCAGTTTTCTAACATATTTGTAATGGAATAGTTCACAAATGCTCCTTTTCCTCAATTAAGAAGTGTGGTAAGGGGGCTGGAGAGCTGACTCAGCAGTTAAGAACACTAGGACTGGCACACACCTTTAATCCCAGCACTCAGAGGCAGGCAATTCCTGCCCTCAAGGACAACCTAATTTACAGATCATGTTCTAGGACAGCCAAGGCTACACAGAAAAACCCTATCTTGAAAAACAAACAAACATGCCAGGCGCCGTGGTGCACGCCTTTAATCCCAGCACTTGGGAGGCAGAGGCAGGCGGATTTTTTTTTTTGGTTTTTCAAGACAGGGTTTCTCTGTATAGCCTTGGCTGTCCTGGAACTCACTCTGTAGACCAGGCTGGCCTCGAACTCAGAAATCCGCCTGCCTCTGCCTCCCAAGTGCTGGGATTAAAGGTGTGCGCCACCACTGCCCAGCAGGCAGGTAGATTTCTGAGTTTGAGGCTAGCCTGGTCTATGGAGTTCCAGGGTTACACAGAGAAACCCTGTCTGGAAAAACCAAGGGGAAAAAAAATATTCCAAAGGCAGAGGAACTGTCTTGTACTGTTTTAGATTGTCTTGCTATGTGGCCTAGGATGACTCTGAAGAACCTATTGCCTCATTTTCTGAAGTTCTGGTAGTATGCAGATATGCCCAACAATGGGCTAGTTTCTAATTTTTTTTTGCCATTTTCCCCCACCTTTGTTTTCTGAGACAAAGTATCATTATGTAGCCATGGATGGCTTGGAACTTTCTCAGAACAAGCTGGCCCTGAACTCACTGATCTACCTGCCTCTGCCTTCCATTGCCTCTGCAGGCATTATACATATACACCCCCTACATCCAGCACCTTTCAATAGACCTAAGAGGTATTCTTATAATTTATTTATACCATATTCAAAGATAAATAAGGGAAAAAAACTATCTTACAAGCTCTCTACCAAGAATTTACTATTTGTGCAATAAATTAATGGTTCTAATACAGCTGTAAATACAAGTAATTCATGAACAGTATGTAACACTTTGGGTTTTTCCATTCTTCATAGCATTAACTTCACTCATCATAACAAGATATTACAAAGAAATAGGTATCTATGATACTTTGTATCTGATTAGCCTAAGAAGTGGCACTAATAGGAGGTATGGCTTTGTTGAAGTAAGTGTGTCACTGTGGGCATGGGCTTAAGACCCTTATCCTAGCTGCCTTCAGATCAAGATACAGAACTCTCAGCTCAGCCGGGCAGTGGTGGCCCATGCCTTTATTCCTAGCACTTGGGAGGCAGAGGCAGGCGGATTTCTGAGTTCCGGGCCAGCCTGATCTACAGAGTGAGTTCCAAGCCAGCCAGGGCTACACAGAGAAACCCAGTCTCGAAAAAGGAAAACAAAAACAAAAACAAAAAACCAATACTCTTAGCTCTGCCCAGCACCATGCCTGCTTGGATGCTGCCATACTCCCTCCTACCTTGTGGGTACTGGATTGAACCTGTAAACCTATAAGCCAGCCCCAACTCAATATTGTCTTCAAAAAAAAAAAAAAAAAAAAAAAAAAGATTTATTTATCAATTATTTTATGTATATGAGTACACTGTAGCTGTACAGATGGTTGTGAGCCATCATGTGGTTGCTGGAAATTGAACCCAGGCCCTCTGCTTACTCCATTCCACTCGCTCTGGCCTAGTGATTTACTTATTATTATATGTAAATACACTGTAGCTGTCTTCAGACATACTAGAAGAGGGCGTCAGATCGTCAAATCCCATTCCGAGTGGTTGTCATCCACCATGTGGTTGCTGGGATTTGAACTCAAGACCTTTGGAAGAGCAGTTGGTGCTCTTAATCCATGAGCCACCTCTCCAGCCCCAATGTTGTCTTTTATAAGACTTGCCTTGGTCAGTGTCTGTTCACAGCAGTAAAACCCCAACTAAGACAGCATCCTACCCAAATATTCTCTAAAAACTACAAAGAATTACTGGTCATTTTGTTGAATTCCAAGAATGAGAACCACCCCCTCATCTACCGTTTCTTTCTCTTCCTTCCCCCCATACACTATCACTGTTACAACAATCATAATGGATTTAAATGATTCAGGCACTATAGGTGAGTTCTAAGTTACAGTGGAACCAAGGGAAGCAAAACAACATACCCTACAGATGACGGTTTACTTACTGAACAAGTGACCTGCAGCTGCTGCTGCTGCTGCTGTGGTGGTGCTGTTTGCTCTTGTGCAGTTTGCTGTTGTGGCTGCTGCTGTGGGTCCCATATATGTACAGTCTGAGCCGTATTCTGGTACGTGCCTGCTACAGCTTGCACAGCCACTGGAATGTGGATGTTGCCATTCATGAACTGTGCTGGAAAGAGAGAGTTTGCAAGGGTCTGCACAACCTCTTCATGGGAGTTTTTCACTACAGATGTGGTGCCCACCATCTTCTCCTTGTCATCCTCCAGCTTTACAGCTGCTAGGGCCGTAGGTGAGCCACTGACATGAACCGCATTGTAGGCTTCCTGGGGAATGGCAATGTGGGTAATGCTCTGCTGCTGAGGGTCCCCACGGGGCTGGGCGGAATAAACAGGGATGGTCCAAGTTTCTCCTGTAGGGCTAGTTATGGTCCCAGTGGCACTGTACAGGTGGGCACTGTCTACTGTCAGTAAGTCTGGCCTCAAAGACACATAACTCTGTTGCTGGCCTTGTGGGATGGCCAGCACGGTGGCCACCGGCTGCCCTGAGATGGCGTAGGACACGGTAATGGGCATGTCCACTTTGCGTTTCTTCACTGGCTGAAGGACACTGGCTGTGCCAACCCTCCGTTCCCCTTCCCTGGGTGAGCCCTGTTGGGATGGTGGTGGGGAAAGAGCACCCACAGTCTGAATTTGAATCTGCTGGCCCCCAGCAAGAGACTGGCCAGCTACCAACTGAGCCTGGATTTGTTGATGAGGGATATGCTCATCTGGGATTTCTGCAGCCTGGATCTGCTGGGCTGCTTGCACGTGCTGCACCTGGATCTGGGCTGCTTGCAGCTGAGAGGGGCTGGGGCTCTGTAGAGATGGAGTCTGAATGGAGGGGGCTGCGGACTGTGGTGGTTGGCCCTGGATCTGCACCTGGACCTGGATGGGCTGCTCAGCAGGCTGGTGAACGGTGAACTGTGGGGAAAGTTGCTGGGCTGAGACCTGTTGTGGAGACTGCTGTACCTGTACCTGTACCTGTAGGAACAAGAGTCACCAATGAGAAAAAGCAGGTAGGATGAAAATCCAGCCCCCAAAAGAAGACTTTTCGGCATGACCCTGTGATGTGAATAAGGGAAACTGTATCAGTCAATGCTCCTGCAGTCATCATACCTCAAACCAAATTCAGCATCACATGAACTGACTGTGAGATATCCATCCGAGAAGGAAGGCAAGATGATCAGCAGGGTCCAAGAAACAAACATCACAACTTTGTTTTCATGGCTCTTTGTACATTAGTAAAGTGACTTAAAGTGGGTGTTTTCATTCATTAGGGTATGGGTGCTAGCTCAGTGTCAAATTATATAAATTAAAATTTTATGTATGGCCTGGAGAGAAGTCTCAGTGGTTAAAAGTACTACTGGCTGTTCTTACAGAGGACCCAGATTCTATTCCCAACAGCTACATGGTGACTCACAACTGTTCCAGAGATTTCAATGTTCTCCTTGGACTGCCTCAGGTACCAGGAACACACATGGTACACAGACATAAATATATACATACATACATGCAGATAAAACATGTAGAA
>JADRCC010231783.1:0-11644 GCA_019843855.1 Hylomyscus alleni
TATGTATTTGCATCATGTGTGTGCCTGGTGCTCACCCACCTAGACTAGAAGAGGGCATTGGATACCCTGGAACTGGTATTAGAGAGGATGGTCAGCCACCGTATGGGTGCTCAGAAACAAACCTGGGTCCTCTGCAAGAGCAATAAATGCTCTTAACCACTGAGCTGTCTCTCTAGCCCCAGCTGTGGAACTCTGGGCAATGCGTTTCTTTTTGCTCTCTTAGAATACTGTTCTCTGATAGATTGTCTTCCATAACTGTCACCTGAGTTAAAACAGTACATATGTAAATTATTTTGAGAATTATCACTAAGGGGGATGTAGATCTTAAATAAGGTAAATATAATTTTTATGTATTTCAGCCAGAATGTCTACTGATATACCCCAGTCACTATTATATTCTCTGCCATAGTAACCTTTCAACAGAATGTTACATCTCACCATTACCAGTTTCCGCTGAATGAAAGACGGCTGAGAGCCATGTTTCCTGTAATGATATTTAATAATATATTATTAAAAGTAAATGTCTTGAGTTTTTTCTACAAGTACCACTGCTATCCTGATAGCTATGTCATGACATAGTCATTGACAAGAACCAATGTGTTCAAATGGATCCAAGCTAAATGGGCTTTAACTGTAATAGAAGCTTAAAGAAAAAAACAAAAATCAAACTCTATCCCATATTGTTTGTAAGACCACCACTACCCAAACTGGAAAACAAAAAGTTGATTATGATTTAGCAGTCTTGACCTACAAGGTAAATTCCAGCATTTACCTCTGACCATTAAAGTTTTGTTCTGAGAGCCCTGGATCAGAGTTCCCTGCCACACACACACTGCTCTCACTGAACACCATCATTGCCTTTGAAAGAAGACTCTAGATCCGCAGACCTAGATTCTAGATATGGGAGAAGGATTTGGTTTTGTTTAACTCCAAGTCAAAAGCATTCTCTTGTGTTAAGCACCTGATCTCTCTGGCAGTGAGGACACTCACAGAAGCATAAATGGACTGAACAGACAAAAGGCAAATGACACCTTTCTGTCAGCATCTGACAGTATGGTCCCTTTGTGCTTTGAAATCACAGGCCCTGGGGCTGGCAAGATGGCTCAACTTCCTCAGGTCCTGAGTTCAGATCCCAGCAACCACATGGTGACTCACAACCACTCGTAATGAGATCGGACGCCCTCTTCTGGGGTGTCTGAAAACAGCTGCATTAAATTACGATGGAGTGAGCTGGGGCTGGAGCTAGCAGGGCCGGAGCGAGTGGGGCCAACAGAGGTCCTGAGTTCAACAGCAGCCACATACATGATGGCTCACAGCCATCTGTACAGCTACAGTGTACTCATACACATAAAATAATTCTTTAAAAAAAAAAGAGAGAGAGAGAAAGAAAAGAAATCACAGGCCTCACTTCTTTCCTGGAGAGAAGGGGTGGGGAGAATAAACTCTTCCTTCCATGGTAGTATTGCTTTTCCAAGCTAAGAATGGGCTTGGTGCTTGGCTGCCACACAGAGGGGTAGGTACAGAAGTGTCACTGAGAACAGTGTCAGAAGGCCACCCCAGTCAGAATGGTCACTACACTGCCAGCTGCTCATTTCAAAAGTGCATTTGCAGCTCCCTGCTGCAAGCAGGGCAGACATACTTTGTTTACATTGTTGAACATGCAAAGGAGGCTCTCCCTCTGCTGAGGCCTGAGCCAAACTAAAGTGAGTTGCTTCCTGAGAAACAAAATGAGTTTCAACTGAAAGTATTATAAAGAAAAAGTGTGTTCATTTTTCTGTTTATCTAAAGTCCATATGAATGAGGGAAATAGATTTGATCATTAAAATTGCAGATATGACCTCCTTAGTTAAAGTACTATATTTGTTTTTTAATCAAATAACCATGTCATATTTTTAAAAGTATTTGATAGCTCCATGTAAAAATAATAGTTGATAATTTTACATTTATTTTGCCGTGGGTAGGGATTCTGTCATTACTCCCATACAGATGTCCCTTCTTCATGCACAGGTCACAAGCTTCTACAGAGAGGTTTCACAAGTGAAGGACAGCTGAGGCAGTAGTGATTTTAGACTGTGTTTTTGTGTCTTCAGAGACTGGTGCTTTGAATTTAATAAAAAAAAAATTGGTGAATTTTTACTGTGAATATTTTTACCACAGCAGAGACTTTTGTAATGGAAGACTTATTGAAAACAGTGTTATTATAGTAGCATTTTACCTAGTTTGAGCTCTTTAATCTGAGTCCTCGTATATTCTTGGCAGCTATATATAGCATTGCTGCCTATAGACATGAACTATAGCCATATACCCCAGAACTTTAGTTCTAATATGTGTTTCCTTGACCTTAGATAAACCAAGAAGAAAAACCCTGACAAATTGGAAAGAAAGAGAAATAGACTGCAGTGTTTTCTTCCTTGGAAGTAGATTTTAGCAGTGATGCTGGTCTCCTAGTCCGCCTCTTTAAGGGTATTCTAATGATGGTGATAAGAAAGCCAGTCCCAGCCACTTAATCTCAGGATAGACAGACTTCAGTCGAATCCTAAAAATTTCTTCCTTGGTAGTTTATAACATTTAACAAAATCTGTCTTAGGAGGCAGAGGCAGACAGATCTCTGAGCTCGAGGCCAGCCTGGTCTACAGAGCAAGTTTAGAGCAGCTGAGGTTAAAGAGAAAAATCCTGTCTTAAAAAAACAAATGAACAACAAAGAAAGCCAACCCAACAAACAGAAAGTTTAATTCATATTGTAGAAGGAAGTTTTATCATGAAAATTCACTGGGGAGGAGGGCAGCACAGGGTGAGGACTTATGTCATAAAGCTTTGCTTATATTAATTTTGTTGTTGTTTTGTTTTTAGATAGGGTTTCTCTCTGTGTCCTGGAACTCACTCTGTAGACCAGGCTGGCCTCGAACTCAGAACTCCGCCTGCCTCTGCCTCCCAGGTGCTGGGGGTAAAGGCCTGGGCCACCACTGCCAGGCTGTTTATGTTAATTTTAACTTAAAGGTTTTGAAAATGTGATACTTATAGATATTTTAAAAATCACTAGTAGACTTTTTATATTTTATGTTTATTGGTGTTTTTCATGCATCTATATCTATGTACATTATGTATGAAGTATGGACATTGTGAGATGCCATATATGTGCTAGGAATTGTACCTGGGTCATCTGGAAAAGTAGTCCATGCTCTTAACCATGTCTGAGCCATTTCTTCAAACCCCGCTTCTGGGCTTTTAATAGATCCTTCTTTGATGGAAATAATTGATTTGACTTAGAATAGATAGACTTAAGTTGAATCCTAGAAATTTCTTCCTTGGTAGTTTATAACATTTAACAAAATCTGTTTTTTCATATTCTCCAGTGTGACGTGAAAGAAGGGTTGTTTAATTATCCCCTCACTATTTATTTAGCAGGAATTGTGGAAATAGATTCTTTGCCTGTGTTCTTATGCATTTACCCTGAGACAAGTGAGCCAGAAAGTCTGCTACCAACAGTAACAGTGGTTATCCAATCTAGTCTCTTTAATGGTACACTAATGACATGTATATTAAGAAATTCAAAAAATAAAGAAAATTTAGCATATTATAGACAGCATTTGCCTATTATAAGCTCTAAAGAGTCTTAGATCAAATTCTCTATGTAAAACTATTAGATTCTGACATGTCATTTCTTCTATACTTTTTATTATTCTTTAGTACCTCAGCCAATATTGACTCAAGTCTTTAGGGAATCTGTCAAAGAATTCCAATAAATTCTTACTTTAAAAAAAAAAAAGACTTGGGCAGTTGACCCCCAACACACAGCCAGCCCGCATGCCACTAAGTGTGGAGAGAAAGAGAAGCAGACCCATGTGCGCACAATAAAGAGGGGTGGGCCTGGGCATTAGAGGGTGGTAAGGAACTGCCTGATGTGAGGAGCCTGCATGGACACCGCAGGCCACGGTGAGGTCCAGACTCATGCTGCTGCCAAGGACCATGTCTGCGTCCATGGTCCTACATCAGCGGGGTCTGTGTCAGTGTCTCTGGCCCATGGTACCTCCAAAGGTCATGCAGACCTTCTTGGTCTAGGATGTTGCCAGGGACTCTGTTGATGTCCAAGGACTGTGCGGAGCTGTCCCTGTCCCTCACTGGCTTCTGCACTCTGGAGATCAGGCCCCACACCTCACCTGGCAGCACAGTAGAGGTGGACCTCGTGGGGCTGGCCCCAAGGTCATGAAAGAGAGCTGGCCACACCCTCACCTGGGCAGCATGGAAGAGCTGGTCTTTTCCAACTCTGGGAGAATGGGCCCTGTACCTTGCCTAGGCCACACAGTAAAGCTGGCCCTGATGGTATGGTCGCTGGTGAGCCAAACTCAAGGGCATGAGATGGGGAGATAGGGCCCAGCCCCTCGAAGGCTACAGCACTCAGGAGAAGCAGCCCAGCACCAAGGTATTCCAGAGGACTCCCAGTAAGGAGCCAGTATTGATAGTAATAGAAGGCAGAGACCTCGAGCCTGACCAGTGACTCACTGCAACAAGCATTTGCAAGTAAAGCTGTTTGGGCAAAAGAGTATACTGTTGGACACACATTACAGCTTTCATGGTGAGAGTTTTTATTTTCATTTTGGGGAAGAAGTTTCAAGGGCAGATATGAAGAGACAGGGAGATGAATAATTGGGGTTCATGATGTGAAATTCACAAACAATAGAAAGCTTTTTAAAAAATGAATTGGAGCCAGGCAATGGTGGTACATGCCTTTAATCCCAGCACTTGAGAGACAGAGGCAGGCAGATTTCTGAGTTTGAGGCCAGCCTGGTCTACAGAGTGAGTTCCGGGACAGCCAGGGCTATATAGAGAAACCCTGTCTCGAAAACAGACAGACAGACAAAAAACTGGAATGTTTCTCCCACCTTCTCCACAAACAGCTTGTGATTTGTGTTGTAGAAAAGCTGAGTTATCAAGCTAGTTATCAAGGATTCTATTAAAATTATTCTAATAGCTTGCTGTAGACTTGATTTGGTGTTGTCCGGGAAGCCTGAATACTAGACAGTGCTAGGAAGTCGCATGAAGCCTGAGTATCCCACAAATACCGAGAATTCTGAAATCTCAAGAGATTACAGCCTTGTCTTTGGTTGGTTTCCCACCACTGCTAGCCTTTGATTTAAATAAATGTCTGAGAACTTCAGCTATGAGATTCTCGATTATAACTTGCTGTGGGTAGCTTGTTTTGTCCCTGCAAGTGTAGCCAACATAGATTTCCATCAAATATATTAGGCCTGAAATAATTACTGGGCTTAAAGATTATTGCCTGTTAACTAGATTAATCACATGAACTCTTTTTGTATAGCTTGAAGTTAGAAATTTTTTAGGCTTGTAAGAAAGCTCATGTGTCTATACACAGAGCCTATACTACTGTCTTTCAAATTCATGTGTTTTTTGAGATGGGGTCTATGTAGCATGTAACCCTGGCTGTCCTAGAACTCTCTATGTAGACTGGGCTGGCTTTTGAATTCTGGGATTAAAGGCCACCACCAAGCTGGGCTTATCCATGCATTTCAAATTCAGGGTTCAACTACTCAAATGTTTGGGTGGAAAAGTGATGACCTTTAATCCCAGTGATCCCTTAAGAGGCAGAGGCAGATGAATCTCTCTAAAGTTCAAGCTAGCCTGGTCTACAGAGTTTGAGTACAGCCAGAGCTATACACAAAGAAACCATGTCTCCAAAAACCAAAAAGAATAAAATGTGTTCATCCTAAATAGGCATCTTTGTTATTATTTTAGACATAGCATTGTTGTAATGACCTGGAGATGGCAGGAGTATAAGGAAGGATATGCACACACTGTGCCATTTTGTATAAAATGAGGTACTTGGTTTCCACTAGGTGCCTTGGGCACTATCTTTTACTAATGTGTTAATAACTGCACCTTTATTATAAGAAACTGACTTCAAGCCATGCATAGAATGGATCAAATAGCAATTGTTTGCTCCCTCTTTGACCAGAGGTTATCCTCTTGTGTGCAGTTTGCTAACACAGCATTTCATTGTGGTTGCAGCTGCAGTCTTTCCACTGATAAAGGAGGGTAGGGGAATCCTCAGCCAGCCTGATGAAACCATGATCTGAAACCATAATGGGCCTGCATAATAAGCCTGAAGAGCAGAAGACAAAAGCTAAATGCAGACGCTTTAGATGGTTTCTTTCCGCAGCATGTCTTTCCTAGTAGAACATGCCTAACCAAAGCCCTATCTTTCGCCTTGTCCACAAACAGTATGTAAGTTATGCATGTTATAGGAGAGTTGCACGTGCATCATGGGAAGAGTGATTCCCTCCTGTGATTAAAAGAGTAATGGCGTGTGGAGAAAATCAACTTTATTCCCAGCTTCTCGCTAGCTATGTACAGAATAAAGTGGTTCTTTTGTAAACTACCAAGACCCTAATTTAAATTCAGGGATAATCAGTCTAGTTTCTTGCTTTAGCTACAGAATCTCTGTCCTTCAGCCACAGACCGTATGTGGCAATACCAAGTGTTTGTCTAAGGCTGATACCCAATGAGAAGTGTATCTGCACCCTCACCTTCTCCAGGTAGTCACTATCAGGGTTTGTTGTCTGATTTGAGGGGTAAAAGGTTTGGGGGTAGGCTGTTTGTTTTTAGACAGGATCTCATGTAGCCCAGGCTGGCCTCAACTTAACTTTTCAGCTGAGGATGACTGAGCTCCTGATCATCCTGCCCCTCAGCCTGTATATGCTGGGATTTCAGGCGTGACCTACAGTGTGGCTAAGTTTACCCTGTAAGAGGCATTCCTAGATTGTTCCCTGAGGAAGGGCCGAGCCCCATTCTTCTGTGTGCCTTGGTGGCCTTCGTATATACTTGCTTTCTTAATTACCGCGTGCAGAGATAAACCCATTTAAAAAATAACTTAGTGAAGATCATATATACTCTTCTCCACATGGTATTGCAGGTCCTCATTTAATTTGCTATGGAAAAGAAAAAAATTAGTAAGGCTTCGTTCTTACTTTACAGGGAATTAGATACATCATTTAGAATGCCAGCTTTATAATTTAAAGTTTGTACAATACAGATAGGATCTAAAGAAGTTTATACTCATTCTGGTTTTGTTTTTTGTTCTTTTCAAGCATCTTTTTTCCACGTAGTCTTGGCTGTGATGGATCTCTATTGTGTAGACCAGGCTGGCCTTGAACTCTCATCACCTGCCCCTGCCCCTGAGTGCTGGGATGAAAGGTGTGCACTACCGTGCCTGGCACTACATACACACTCTTTAATGATTGAGCTTTTTAAGTTTGCCGACTCAGCACTAGGCTCTTGGCCACGTTGGTTTATCCAGATTATTGCTCTGCTGTTCTCTTGTTTTTAAAAAGATGTGCATGTTCATGTGACTATAATTACACAGCGAGCTGTGTTTATCTCTGTATGTGTGTTCGTAATTTTCCTAAAGGCACCACCATGCAGTGGCCAGGGTGTGTTTGTGTATAAATATTGAACCTTGTTAAAAGTTCACAATGCCCCAGTGCCAAGTTTCTGTCCTACCCCAGCAACAGAAGGACTGGCTTTACAGGTGGGGATGGTTTGGAAACCTGTGAAACACGTTCAGAATCCATTAGGTTCTTCATTCTTATTTGTAAATGAGGTAGCTCACACCTAATAACCCTAGCACTCAGAAGACTGAGGCAGGAGGATCACCACCAATGTATGAAATGGAAATTTTGGAAGAGAATAGAAAATTAAATGTGCACAACTTGCTCCTAATAATCCTTTGCATTAGCAGGTGTGGTGATCCCTTATAAGAAAGGCAACACCTGAGTCATCTTGTCTGACTAGTACTCAGCGATGGGATCAACTCCAGATTATTTCTGTTAGCACTGTGCTCTAAGATAGAAAAGTCCCTAGACCCTCCTTTCTCGGTGATAACCAGATCTTAGTAGGCCTCTGTGTTCCATACTGAGAACCATGGTCCCAAGTTCCCAGGGACTTGAGCACAGATCTATGTTAAGGAGCCTGTACCCTCCCTTCATCCACAGCCTGCAGAGAAACAAGCAGCCCAAACACAGAACTGAGTGAGCTCAGGGCCAGAATTCATCTCATAGGCCAAATCCTTATGCCTTCATAATGAATGCCTTCATAATGTTAATTAGACCAATCATGAAAGGAAGAATGAGAAAGGAGAACTCTAAGGGGAAAAAAGCCAGTCCTTTCCAGCAGAACTAACTAGTCTGCAGAGATGAAGCCATTAGGTGCCATGGTGGTCTGGTACGACATTTGCTCAGGCAGGCGTCGTCTTAGCTACATAGGCTACATTCAGCTCTGAAACTCTTCTCCAGATGCAGTGGGACTGGAGGTCACAGCTCATATACCAGCCTGCTTCTAGATGAAGAAACCACTAGTATATGATGCCTGAAGTTAGGTTTTCCAAAACAGCTGGCCCAAGGAATCCACACTGAAATGTCCACCACTCACTGCACTTGCTACAGATATTAGGGAAAGGAACCCAGTCTGCTGCATCCAGGCCATGGGTCCCAAAGGCTCTGCAGTAATGTTTTAACCCAGCTCCCTGTCTGTCCAACAGTGGCTTTTACATAAAAAGATAGGAAGTGAATTCTTAATTAACTTCACCTTTATTGCTGTTAGAAACAATATGTGAGGCTGAAGACAGAATTTCTATCAGGATCCTCTAGTGAGAATTCTTTGCCTGATTTAATAAAGGCTACCCATAGCCCAAGCTTCTCTTTGGCCAAAAGTGGCGGCTAAGGAGCTAAGAGGTGGCTTAGATGAATTACTGTTCTGAGTTCTGTTCTCAGCTAGCACCCACAGTGGGCACCTCATCAAAGCCTGTAACTCCAGCTCCAGGACGTTCACACTTGCTCACATACCCCCACACAGACAGACATGCATAAAAATTGTTTTTAGGTGACAAATTAAAAAGAAAATCCAAGGGCTTCCTGAGTCACTCACCTGCAGAGCACGTCCTTTGGTCTCAATGGGAAGAGTAAATGCAGAAATGGCACACACAACACAGACAGATGAGAAAAGACACAGGGCTCCCAAGAATGAGGCACTCATTAAGACCTGTAGTCAGAAAGAATGACTTGATTCATTATGCCCCAGTCACTTCACTGGCCTTTGATATCAAAGAATATGTGTCACCAAGTACATAATGGTCCTTGTAGCCAGGTGTGTAATGAGCCTTTGGAACATCGGTTTGATTGGACCAAGTGGGGACAGGCATCTTGAGTGACTGGCATTAACATACACTGGACACCTTACATCTTTTTGCACCTGCCTGTCAGGTATTTCTAGAGCAGATTCCAATATCTGAGGACACAATAAAGTTTGCTTGTTCTCCCAGCTGCTCGGCCTACTTAATTCCTAATCTCACTTTGTGATATACTTTCTACAAAACCTGCCTTCCTTCCTTTACTTCTGACAGGGCAACATAACTTTTTTTTTTTTTTCCAGAAGAGAGAATCTCCAGAGTCTTTGAAAAGATTGCTACTGTGTCTTTTCTCTCTTCACAATGTTTTGTATGACTGTCAGAACATTTTTTGTTATGTTTTCTTTTAAGACATGGTTTCTCTTTGTAGCCCTGGCTGTCCTAGAACTCATTCTGCTGACTTCAAACTCAGATGTTTGCTTCTGCTTTCTAAATTCTGTAATTAAAAGTGAATGCCACCACAGCCAGCTGACTGACTGTCAAAACGTTCCTTTTGATGTCTTCCCCCCACCCCATATAAGAAAGGGTTTATGTCAGTCTATATACAACTTGTAGCTGGAGCTTTTCACTTTGCTGCTGGCTAACCAAAGACTTCATGAACCCATTTCTCTAGGAGAGTGCCCAGATAGTTGGCAGGTAGTCAAGGACTTGATAGTTATCAGCTACTTTTAACAGGATAGTCACCTACAGTGCAAAAAGAACAAGAAGGCCTGCTAACATCAGACTACCTACAATTGTGAAAGATCTAGGAATTAATGAGTCTACTCCAACCCTGTCAATTTAGAGATGAACTTGCCCCTGGCTCATCACAATCACTATTGCCCTAAAGTCTTGGGTCTCTGGATACTACCGAACTCAGAAACCAAACTCCAGTATATAAAGTCTACCACCTTCCAAACTGGCAAATAACACCACATATGAAAAAAGAGCCCATCACATCAACCTCTAATTAATTGGAGTTGACCTAACATGATAGTTTAATACTCATGGGGAGGGGGGTGCTAATACTCATGGGGAGGGGGGTGCTTTGAACAGTTTGGAACTGGCAAGGTCTCATGTAGCACAGGTGTGCCTTGAACTCACTATATAATTGTGGTTAGCCTTGAACCCCCAATTCCTCTCTACTTCCCAAATGCTAGGATTGTATGCACAAGTCGCCTAGCTCTCTGCTCTGTGATTTTCATCACAGAGAGATATCTCAGGGGTTAAGAGCACACTGGTTGCTCTTCCAGAAGACCTGGGTTCAGTTCCCAGCACCCATATGGTGACTCACAGCTGTACTTCAGTTCCAAAAGAACCAATGCTTCCTGGCCTCAAAGACTGCACACAATGGTGTATAAACAAAGATACAGGTAAAACACCCATACACATAAATTGTTTTCAGATTAACCAAAAAACTCTTAAAAGCAAACTGACAACTCTCCCCCTACCCAAAAGGTCACAGACATATGAGCAGTGAGGGAAGAGAAGCGTCCAGTATTAAGCAGTAAGGACAACACATAAAGGAAGCAGAACAAAGATAAGCCTCCAAGCAACTGAAATGAATGTACCAGGTGCATAGGACAAACAAAAAAAAAAAAAAAAAAAAAAAAAAAAAAAAAAAAAAAAAAAAAAAACAAAACAAGAAGGTAAGATGGTAGAAGTTACCAGCAGGAAGCAAACTCCTTAATATGGCTAGGAGCATAAGTAACCTTTGGATTTAGGGCCCTGAGCAGTGGTAGAGGAGGGGTTATGCAGGAGTCAGTGAAGGAAGAGTAAAGGGAAGAAACACCTCAAGAGTTTACTAGAGAGTCCAGAACACTTAGTTTATGGCCTATGACTGTGAAACCTGAAGCACATTAAAAGGCTGACTGGATGTATTCAGCATGGATGGTAGGTAGCAGTCACAGAGGTATGTGATTACAAAGTCAGGAGCCTCAATGAGCAACCATTCAGAAATAGGTCCACCTGCTGACTTCTCTAAAACAATAAAAATAAACAGTAACTAGAGGTTGAAGAGATGACTTAGGATAAAACACTTCTGATCCCCAGGACCTATGTTAATGCCCAGCAAGCCAGCCCACTGGCAGATTCAGCAAGAGACCCCTGCTTCAGAGAATAGAGAGTGATTGACGCTTGATACCAATCTCTACCTACACAATCACCACATGCATATGCATCTGCTTACACATGTGCATACCCATGAACTTGTATACAAACATGGCAAAATGAAAGTTATACAGTAAACAAATATTAAAAGAAAGATATAAAGTGCCTGAGTGAACTTGCCACACATGAATCTATGAAGAGCTATGGAAGGAAAAGAGCACAGATGGAAATTACAAATAGACACACGACCCCTTCTGCCTGGTCCTTGCTGAAGACTCCATATCCTGATCCATCCTAGAGGACCCACTAAACTCAAAGCAGTTGGTAAGAACCCCACCCCCACCCCAGTCCCAGAGTTAC
>JADRCC010231814.1:0-10700 GCA_019843855.1 Hylomyscus alleni
CTCTCTCTCTCTCTCTCTCTCTCTCTCTCTCTCTCTCTCTCTCTTTCTCTCTCTCTCTCAATCTCTCTCTCTCTCAATCTCTCTCCCTCTCACACACAAACTACAAAGGAAACCATTGACTTGAAGTTGCACTGACAGAAAGAGCAACAAATATAAAAAAAAAATCAAGAAAGTGGGCTTAATGACATTTTAAAAATCATGATTCTTCAAGATATTGTCTAGTGGAAAGATGAGCGTAGACTGAGATCCAAAGTAGATACATAAAGTGTATAGCCAACAAATGCATCCGCCACAGCTATAAGTAAGAAAGATAAGGAAAGTCAACCCAGCAGATAAAGCATGTGACCAGGCTTGCTATAGAAGCAAGTGCCCGGATGGCCAGTAATCACATGGAAACTGAGCTCCCAGAGTCCATCTCAGCTTCCAGGTGCTGGGGTAGCACAAGGAGGTCCTGAGTATGACCTCCAGAAACAAGCAAAACAGACTGTAACCAGAGGAAAGCAGATCAAGGCCAAAGAACCCCACTACAAACTCGCCAAAACAGCTCAAGGGTTGTAAAATTTTATTCATCAAATTAAAATCATCATTATAATTCTGTTTTCTATGTAAACAAAAGTGTATGCCCTTCGCCTAAACATTTAAGTGATGCTATCTTCTATAATGTGGGCCTTTTAGTAGAATTCAGGGGGCTGTCCCTCATGTATATACACAGTTTCTGTGTTTATTGAGAAACTGCCACTCTTTTTCAAGGTAGATCCATTACTTACATTTCCACCAGTGAGGCAAGGTCCAGTTGCTCCATACACTAACCAAGCCTCGCTACTATCTTTTTATTCCAGGTATGAATGGCATCTCATTGTGTGATCCGTTACACTTCCCTGATAGTGAACAATGCTGACTGCATCCCCATGCGCTCAGCAGTCATTTAGATGCCACTTCAGTCAAGTTTCTCCTTGGACCTCTTGTTGTTTTTGAAAAAATTTGTCTATCACTGGAGACCCAGTGGGCACGCTTCATCCCAAATCCCCAGCGGACAGATCTGATAGCAAGACCATTGTCACAGGAGGCTATAACAAAGTCCATGTGGGTATGAGAAACTTCTGGTTCTGAAGGCAAAGACGCAGTAGGTAAGTCTGCCAGCTGGGCCTTGTCCCCTCATGGTGGCTCTCCCAGGTATTGGACTTACAAGCTCCTAATTAGATGACACTTTTATCCACAGGTGGTTGCAAGGTTATTGTTGTACTTAGATATGATATGAATAAAACCTGTGCACCAAGAAAAAGTTCCTGCTCTATCCTAATACTTGACATGAAATCAGGTACTGTCACTTGCCTGGTGACAGCATTATTGAAAGGAGAGAATCAACATCTGCAAAATGTCCTCTGACCACCACATATGTCACAAATACACACACATGTATGCACATACACAGATACACATGTGTACGAGTGCACACACATGCACCCATATTCATGCACACACAAATAAAAGTTTGATGATAACATAATCATAAACAAAGAATAGTTTTATATAACTGGAAGTTAATTCAGTCATCTCATTTTAAATATTAGATTTCAATAGTAATTATGCCATGAAGACATTTGAAAAAAATCCATAGGCATGAATTATGAAGGTTACTGAATTATAGTAAAACATTTCCAGAGAAATACTTCAAGTATTTTCATTTCTAACCTTTAAAGTTAAAGTTTAAATCCTTTTTCACCATCTCAGTAATATTTCTTGCTGCAGTACTCTCAGAAGGCACATAAGCCAATTCATATTCAAAGTTTTCATTAAGGAACCCAGGCAATGTCAAGAGAATAGGATTGAAAATCACAGCAGGAATAAATGTCTTCTTTGAAATTCTGCGTACAGTCAGAGTCCATACAAACAACAGAAATATCATGATGATCTCCACCACTAAGCCAACCACCTTCCGGCTCTGCAACAAAACACAGGGGGACCATGTTAGTGAATACATGAGCACATGCATGTGTGTGTTCCTGTGTGGATCCATGGGTTAATTAACACAACACAGACCTATACTATTCTGCTTTGTTCTATAATGAGAATGTCACACACACACACACACACACACACACACACACACACACACACACACCACTGTCTTCCTTACATTGCCTATACTTCACTCTCTTATACAGATTCTGTTGATCCTCAGGCTGTTCTTCAGTCAGTGCTAGCTCAGCCTTGGAACAGAAGTGAGAAAATCAACTACAATCAAGTGTAGTTAATGAGCTATTAGTTTTTCCTCTAGCTGCATAGACTTCCCATCTAGCTCCCACAGACATTGCCACTTACCTTTAAAAGGAAATTTTTCCACAGGAGGACTGAAAATTGCCTCATCTGCAGTGAATCCATTTTACCAGAAAGGGTGAATGTTCAATGTTTAAGAAATAAAGATGTAACACAATTAAGGTCACCTGCCAAAATATTAAGTATCATCAATAAAAAAGACTATTGCTTCATTTTTCCACACCTCTACTTTATAAATGGAAAGATAACTAAAAAAAAAAAAAAAAATTCTGGAATACTTGACTGTTCCTTTATACCTTTAATTTATATCCATTTATTAAAACATTAGAGAATAGAGATGTAAGTGTGAGCAAACTTCACACAACGAAGATATGAAATATAAATGGAGAATATTAGTATTTGGGAAGCTTCTACGTGTATCACAAACTACAGAGTTAGACGCCTATGTGATGTCTGCATATTCAATGTTCTGTATGTCAGGCCCATTCACAACATGCCCCTTTCATCATAGTCAGGGATAGTATGACATAACAACTATGAACCTAGGATATGAGTTCAGATCTCAATTCCTCAACATGCTGCATGCATATAATTTGGAGCAAAATAATTAACCCATGGCTACTTATCATCTGTAAGTCAGGCAATGGTAGTACTTACCTTACAGGGTTTCCCCCATTGGGGTCAACTGCTACTTTGGAGAGGACACTAAAGACATAGCATTTTTGTAATTGTGATAAAAACATATATAGCATAAAATTCACCATCATGTATTTTTTTCAGGAATATCAATCATATTGTCCTACAGCCAATGCCACCATTCTTAATATTTTCATCTTCAAGAATCAAATCTCATTAAAAAACAGCTTGCCATCTCCCCCATACCCTGACAGGTATAACTCTAGGTAATAAGAAGGATTGTCCAGACCCATGGGGCTAATAGGAATGGTAGCACAGGAAGGGACTTCAGATACTTGCTATCATGTGGATGGAACTTGAAGAATATTTTAAACTAAATTAAATAGCCTGGTCACAAAGTGTCAAATGCAGAGAAGATAAAAATATAAGAATCTGAGGAAACACAACCAGAGATAAATACAAAGCAATGTACATGTGGACCCGTAACTAAACAGACAGGAGACTAGACCTGAACAAGGTTGACACTTGAAGTAATAGACATGCTGGTATGGGAGGAGGACATCTCACTGTATCCCAACCATAGACAAGGAAAGTTCACAAGGCCCTAGCCCTAGACTGCTTGCACCTAATGAGTGCTGAAGCTGGATGATGGTGGATGATGGTCTTTAATCCCAGGATCGCTGTGAGTTCAGACCAGCCTGGTCTACAGAGTAAGTTTCAGGATAGCCAGGGCTACACAGAGAAACCCTGACATGAAAAACAAAAACAAACAGGAGGGCTGGGAGCAGGAGAAGTCCTCTTCTCTGAGGAAGAACCCTTAAGTTGCCTTAAGTTGGTTATCCAATACCAAGAGGTCATCCCTGAAATTATATACATACAGGTAACATTATTAAAGAAACAGAGGCCAAGGATTTAAGAGAGAGCAGGACGGGGGCATGTTGGAGGAAGGAAGAGGAGAAATTACACAATTATATTTTAATTTTAAAAAGTAATAATAATAAAGAGAAACTCTTTTAGAAACAAAAGAAAATAAAATATAGTTAAGGAAATAAAGATTTGGAAAATAGCAAAGCAATCAGGAAGACCATGTGCATACATTTGTCTTGCTATGCAGCCCAGGCTAGCCTAGATCTGTTGCATGTAGTCTTATGCTCTACCTGTCTTACTCTGGGAGGTGACAGCACCATCAGCCCCCACCTGGCTTCCCTTGAATCCACAGATAAAAGATACACAGTTGTTCAATTTCACTTGCCTTCTTGGCACAATTCCTGGATGCTACTGTCTCTCGCCTGGAAAAATGTACCCTTATCAGTTTCTTATCTCCATCTCTCCCACCTGCCCTAAACTTCAGTTAATAGACTCCCCTGACCACCTGCCTGTAGGAGCGGCCTGTGTGACCACTCTGTTTTGAGATCTCACATGATTGCCCGGTTCTCCTCTCTCCAAAGCTTGGCTCTCTGTTCTCCTTTCATTCCCCCTGCCTGCCTCCAGGAACCCAGAAGTCCTGCCTATCCCAGCAATTGGCCCACAACTTTCTTTACTGACAGATCAAGAACCAATTGGGAAACAGGACCTTAACATCAGACCTGACCCCTACATAGATCTCGTGATCCTCTTGCCTTTGATCCCTAAGTTCCGGTGCTACGGGTCTGTGTTACCACATCTGGCTAACATTTCTTTTACATCTGAGGCTGGTAGGTCTGGGTAGGGAGTGAAATTGTTAGTCCTGACATGGATATTCTCCAAAGAAATCCTTTAGAAATTAAGCTCTGAAATAAAGACATTCACAGATGAAGGAATAAACTAAGAGACTTCTTTACAGCTAGCAGGTCTGATCTGAAAATAAATAAATAAATAAGCTATGCAGCACTCACAAAAAGGCACCTATCATTACTGCCCTCTGAAAGACCCAACAAGCAGCTGAAAGAATCAGATATAGATATTTGCACCTGACCAATGAACAGAAGCAGCTGACACCTGTTGTTGAATTAGGGAAGGCTGAAAGAAGCGGAGGAGAAGGGCGATCCTGTAGGAAGACCAGCAGCCTCAATTAATCTGAACCCTGAGATCTCTTAAACATTGGACCACCAAACAGGCAGCATACACCAGCTGATATGAGGCCCCCAACACACATATAGTAGAGAACTTCCGGTTCTGTGTTCATTCAGAGATGATGCAACTAATCCTCAAGAGACCGGAGGCCCCAGAGAGTTTAGAGTTCAGGTGGGGTGAAGGGTGGAGACATCCATGTGGAGTCAGGTGGGTGGAAAGGAGGTATGGGATGTGGAATAGTCGGAGGGTGGATGGGAGTAGATAAAATATGGAGTGTTAAAAAATAAAATTAATTAATAAAAATAAATTAATACAAAAAGAAAGAAAAGAAAACTCTCTGGAGGAAAAAAAAATGATATCAGAGATGATCAGATCCTGGGAAAGACAGGATTCTTTGAGTCACCTGGGCTAGTGAGACCCTGCCTCAAAGAATCTTCAAATTTGAGGAAGATTCACACATCAGCTTCAGGCCCTCACACACACACGCAAATATACATGTGTGTCCACACACATGCAGACACACCTACATAAATACATGCCACACATGTACAACCACCACACAAACACACATGGGAGAAGAAAATAAAAAGGAAACTCAGCAAAAGTGACAAACAAGAAGAATCTTGACTGATCAAGACAAGAAGATGACTCAAATTACTAAAATCTGGAAGCAAGGAGTGAGTGTCAGGTCCACAAGAAACTCCATTTCCTCAAATTTTAGCAGTTGGAGAAAAGCCAGTGCTTATCAGAAACTTGTGAAGCTGGTTCCTCTCTACCAAAAGGAACCATTTCCCTCATCACTGGTAGGAGGGACCAATGGTTATTTGTGGTGCCTATTATCATACCAAAGTGCATGGTAGGCTCCAGGCTCCCTAGGTATCACAAGTACCTAGCTCTTCTCCCCTCCCCTCCCCTCCTCTCTCCCAGCTCATGGCTTCCCTCCCCACAGCTACTCATTCTCCTTATATCCTTGCTGTTGGCTGCCCTCACTCTTTGTATTTCTTTCTCTGTTTCCCCAAACACCCCCTCCCTCTGTTCTATCTTCTCCCTCTCTCTTATCTCCCCACTCTGCTCCTGCTTCTGCCATGGTCAGGTCCAGCCTGCTGGGCATGCTCGGCCTACTTCTTTCTTTCGCTGCTCTGGACTCTTCCAGATACCTCTCTGTCTCTTCTCTCCCTCATATCTACAATAAAAACCTTCCACCTTAACCACACCTGGGAGTAGTTGTAGTTTATAAAATGAGAAGACAACACCAAACTATAAGAAATAAAAGAGATTGTAAGAAAACACTGTGAATAGTTATGGGCCAATGGTTTTGACCGAAAGAAACAAAAGACAACCTTGTATTCACAGACTGAGAGACCAACCATCTTCACAGCAGAAACTCCCCAAAAGTTGGTCTTCGGCTCAAAACCTAGCTGCCTTGAATAGGCTGGTCCTAGGAATGCTGAATCGAGAAACTGTGGGGAGGCGATTGAGTTGGCAGACCCACACCTCCCGCTATCAACACTTTCTGTTTGTCAATCACCATCAGCATAGATCCAAACTGAGAAAAGCACAGGCAGAGTCTGGAAACGCTCCATGCACCAGGGTTGACAGACATCATACTAGCTCACTCACAGGGGAAAGAACATGATTTTCACCAAATGTGCTTAACTCACAATCCCAGTGTAGGGCGTGAAACTGGGTTTGAACCTTGTGTGCTGTTCAAAAATGGTCAATGACAGGAGTAGGGGGTGGAGGGGGTGGAGGAGAGTAGTAGCATAAATAACAGACTCTGAGAATAAACAGAAGTTGTGAGTCATCACTTAACAATGCTTGCTGGGACAAAGAGTGGAAGGGAGGAAGCATTGCCAAATCAGATTCTGAACGTAGAGAGTAGCCTTTACAATACAACAAAAGACAAACCAAATAAGGGGCTAAACACAGTCCTAATAAACAAATAAAAATGAGTCCTAAATGGACATTTCCACAAAGAAACCGATAGTCATATGCCTAATTAAAAGATTCCCACATTAGTACTCAGAAAAATGAAAACTAAATGCTCAGTGGACTTCTGCTTCCCATGCCATACACTTAACATTCTATGTCAAGAACAAAATAGAGGGCTGGTGAGATGGCTCAGCGGTTAAGAGCACCGACTGCTCTTCCAAAGGTCCTGAGTTCAAATCCCAGCAACCACATGGTGGCTCACAACCATCTGTAATGAGATCTCACGCCCTCTTCTGGTGTATCTGAAGACAGCAACAGTGTACTTACATATAATAATAAATAAATCTTAAAAAAAAAAAAAGAACAAAATAGAAAATAGTGTGTGCTAAGAGAGGAGAAAACTGAAACCTTTGCCCACTGATGGTGGGTGTGGCAGAGCACATTGGAAAGCAGATCGCAGCTTACTTCTCAACAAGGCCAAATGTCCAATGTCTATATAATCCTTCAGTTTCACTCCTAGAAAACAGAAATATGTCCGTACTCTGTCTCCACTCTCCCTGCCCCCTAAAAATGTATAGGTCCAGTGAGATGGCTTAGCAGGCAAGGATGATTTCTGTCAAGGTTGATGAGCTGAGTTTGATCCCTGGAACTCACATGGTAGACGGAGAGGAGTGACTCCCACATGTTGTCCTCTGACCACCACACATGTGTACCCACGTTAAATGTAAAATAAAACATGTAAAAATTGTTCACAATGGCATCGTAACCCCAAAGTCCGTTCAACTGATTAACAGCTGCAGGCAATGAGGTAATTCCCCACCATGGAGTCTTGATTGCCCATATAAGGAATGGTGTATGGTACATGTTACAACAAGCAGGAACCTTGAAAGCAGTATGCTAAGCAAAGTGTATACGATTCCATTCATATGAATTGTCCAGACTCCACTAATCCAGACACACAAAAAGAGCAGCAGTTTCCAGGGGCAGTGGAGGGTAGGCAGTGGAGAGCAACTGCTTAATAAGTGCAGGATTTATTTTGGGAGTGATGAAATGTTCTGGATTTCATCCAGACATTGAGTGTGGTAAAGGACACTGAAAATATGGTTAAACTTATGTTGTGTACTGTAATATTTTAAACCCATGAGATTAATAAAGAATTATTTTCTCATTGAAGAGGAGGCACAAAAGACAAGTGACTCGCCTCAAGTCAGGTTAAGACTAAAGCTGATCCCAGGTCCCGGGATTCTTCCTTCAAGCCCTAAACTGTAAACATTGTCCATATCAAAATGGAGTCATGCTAGGTGGGAGGGTGCATGCTGTTAATCCCAGACCTACGGAGGTTGAGGCCAAGAGGACTGCTGTAAATTTGAGGGTAGCTTGGGCTACATGATGAGTACAAGCTCAGACAGGTCTTAAAAATAATAAGGGGGCAGGGAGGGGAGGGAAGAGAAGAGAAGGGGTCGTAATCAAACTAGCCAAGCCCAAAAGCTGGGAAGTTAAGAGGTGAAGGCAGGCACACACTGCACATCTGTCTATCATAAAACTATCCCAGGAAAAGCCTAAGGACCCTTTGCTTCTGTTTGCTTTTTGAGGCAGGGTCTTGTGTTGTAGCCTTCGTTACCCTCAAACATGCTATATCCCCTGCCTCAGCCTCCAGAATGCATGGATTACTTACTCACACACGCTCTGCACACTGCCTCTTGCTACCGGAAGTCACCAGCCCAGCCTCCTCTAGTGAACCACAGTCAACCCTGGCAACAAATCCCTGTCAGACCCAAGTTCTGTTTCAAAAGGGCAGTGGACTTCTGCCCTTAGAAGTGTCCCACCTCAATCTTCTTTGAGATTGATGTGCCTGGTGTCCACACATGTACAGGCCAGATGCTAACTCTTTGGACTAGCAGTTCTCAACGACCCTTTCACAGAGGTCACCCAAGACCACCAGGAAACACATATGTTTACATTATGTCTCTTAACAGTAGCAAAACTGTAGTTGCGAAGTAGGAATAATTTTATGGTTGGGGGTCATCACAACATGAAGGAACAGTATTAAAGGGTCGCAGCATTAGGAAGGTTGAGAACCACTGCTTTAGACAGTCAGTCCTCTCTTTTAGGCTGACAACACACATACACAAAGAAATTCGTTCCTAAGTCCCTGTGGGTGGGTGTGCAGGACCCACATTGGAGTCCTGGGGCGTCTAAGGGCAGCTGCAGAGCAGGTCCATCCCTGACACACACCTCTCAGACTACACAACAGTCACGGCCACGAGAGGGCGCGCGTCGCCCGGGCACCGCTCCTCCTCTCAACGCTCTAGCCAACCGCCTGGCGGCGCAGATCGGATCGGGACTGGGGTGCGTGATGGGAACCGGGGCGCGCGCTGGAAGGAGCCGCCTGGGTGTCGCCCTGTGCGCTCTGGAACTCTTTCCACTCTACTGAGTTTGGCTCGCGCACTTGCTCCTTTAGAACCAGAGATTCGTAGTAAAGCCAGCAAGCCGGTTGAAGCGACAGCAGAACTCTGAGGTCCAGATAAAAACTTTAGTGTACATTTCCAATTTTTTAAAAATAAATATCTAGAAGCTGTCTTAGAGTCATTGTCATTGTCTAAAGTCCGTTATTCTGACTTCTATTTAATTTTTTGATAATTTGTTCATTGTCATTCTCCTTTGGTTATTTTTTAATCCTTTTAAACTTTGCCGTTTTAATATTTCTCTTGAACATTGTCTTTTTTATTGTGTGTGTCCAATAAATCTTGCTGAGTCAATTTTGCTGCAGCCTAGGGACCAGACCGGTCACCTTTAACATGTTGATATCAGTCTAGGGAGCAGTAAGCGACCCACCTCTTTCTAGATCTGTAGGGGTCAGCAGAAAATTTCCTCAGGCTGAGATATTGCTTCAGGGAAGGCAGGGGAGAGACACTGCAGCTTCCCCTACATTACTAGTGAGATTATTAATAGTAGTCTTTCTCTTAAGTCATTACTACACTTAATAATGGCTTAATAATAAGGATAATAATTAAAGCTGACTCTGGTGGTGTACACCTGCTGTCCTCGAATTTGGGAAGTCAAGGCCAGCCTTGACTACATGGGAATTTTGAAGCCAGGATAGCCTAGGTGAGACCCTGTCTCAACAAAACAAAACCGGCAAGAGGGATGACTCCACTGTTAGAGCTCTTCCGGAGGACCCCAATTCAGTTCATAGCATCCATGTATGGTGGCTTATGCCTGTAACCTCCAGCTCCAGGAAATCTGATGCCCTCTTCTGGCTTCCCTGGAATCGTGCACACCACACACACACACACACACACACACCGAAAGAAACCCAACTGCTGCTGACTTGCTGGATGACCTTGGACAAATCCCAGAGCCTAAAATAGTCAGGGTAACAAGAGCATCTCCGCACAGGGTAACAAGAGCATCTCCGCACGTCGGTGGCTGTTGCTATAGTAAATGACATAGGCAGTCCCTGCTATTATCATTTTGAGCCCTAGTTTTCTTTGCTCATTCCTGACACCTTATCACTCAGGGTCAGAATAGTCTATTTTTCTTTGAGTTCCCAGAAGCACTTTCACCATCAGTGGTCAAGGGTTAGGCGTCACTACTCCATCAATGGTAGAACGTCAGGCATTTCTGCAGACTGCCTGCTCTTTAAATACAACGTGAATTCCTTGGGGAAAACAAATGCACAAACTGCATTTTGGCCATTTATGTATGACTGAGGTCATTACCCTGTCTGAGACTTCAGGGCGCAGGTTGTTTTGTTTAACCCCGGGTCAACTGTAGACTTGACACAACAGTGTGGGGGGGGG
>JADRCC010231857.1:0-12214 GCA_019843855.1 Hylomyscus alleni
GCTACACAGAGAAACCCTGTCTTGAAAAACCAAAAAAAAAAATTGAAAGATAGGGTCTGAATCTTCAGAGCTTCAGAGCTTTGTGTGGTCCATCATAGGAACACAGGAACTTCACTCAGTCCCTCCCCTGTTGCATCCCCAGCATAAATAGCAGGTACTCTATAAACACGCACCTTCCTCTGGGCAGGCAGGGAAGGGACAGAGATTGGACAAGATACAGAGTGGCATCAGATGAGCAGAAGCTGAGTCTCCATGCGAGCTCCATGCCTTAGCCAAGCCGGTGAGTAGAGGGAGACCCACTGCCTTCTCCCTTGAACACTATACAGGCGCCCACAGAGCTACGACAGCTGGGCTTCTGCAGTGAGGCTGACCAGCCCATCCTTCCTCAGAGTGCTCTGTGTGGTATCTCGGTGTTCACATAGAAGCCTGGAGATTTTGGAGGGGAGGACCTGTTGTCTCCAGCTCCAAAGGGACCTCATGCATACATACATTGCAAAGATCGCTGTCTCCACAATTCCTTCTGCTCACTTCCTCACTCCTCGGAATCCTAGAGAGCCAGATCTAGCACATGGAAGGGACTTGTCCCATGTCCCTCTGGGCACTTCTTTTGGTATAGCCAGTGGTAGGATGCTGAATTTGGGCTATGTGGAAATACTTGCAAACATTCTTTTTTTTTTGTTTTTTGTTTTTTTGTTTTTTGTTTTTTGTTTTTTGTTTCTGTTGTTGTTGTTTTTCAAGACAGGGTTTCTCTGTGTAGCCCTGGCTGTCCTGGAACTCACTCTGTAGACCAGGCTGGCCTCGAACTCAGAAATCCACCTGCCTCTGCCTCTCAAGTGCTGGGATTAAAGGCGTGCGTCACCACTGCCTGGCATGCAAACATTCTTATTCTGCCCCAGGAGGCAGCCATGACAGGCTTCCAGTAGAAAGAGGGAATAGGCCTCTGAAGAATGGGCTGAGGTGCCTAGGCTTTGGACAAAGAGCAAGGGTTTTGTTGGGGAGAGACCTGGGGGACTTGAAGACCAGCTGGAGGGGCCTCAGACCCACTACTCACAACCCCTTTTTTTTTTTAAATGAAGGCATCACTTCTTGGCTTATTTTTTTTTTAAGATTTATTTATTATTATAAATGAGTACACTGTAGCTGTCTTCAGACCACCTTACAGGTGGTTGTGAGCCACCATGTGGTTGCTGGGATTTGAACTCATGACCTTTGGAAGAGCAGTCGGTGCTCTTACCCACTGAGCCATCTCACCAGCCCCTCCTCACAACTCTTATTGCTTAGTTCTATACCATCTGCCAAGACGGAGATCTGTGGCAATATCTCATAGATCTTGTCAAAGATAACTATGAACTTGAACTTCTGTTCCTCCTACCTCCACACCACCATTCCTGGATCACTAATAATTGTTTATTTTTAATTTTTTTATTTTTTAATTTAAAAAGATTTATTTTGTAAGTATTTTGCTTACATATATATATCAACATTACTGGCATGCCTTTGGAGATCAGAAGAGGGTGTCTGATCTTAAAGATGGTTCTGAGTCACCATGTGAGTTTTGAGAAACAAATCAGGATCCTTAGCAAGAGTAGAAAGTAATCCTAAGCACAGAGCCATCTCTCTAGCCCGTGTGTGTGTGTGTGTGTGTGTGTGTGCATGCGCGCATTTGAATGTGTTTTATGCAGGCTTGTATTCCAGGGTGAACTCATTATATGTAGTTAAGGATGACCTGTTTGAACCACTTGTTCTGTCAAAGCGTTAGGATTATAAACCTGTCCCAGGCTTATGCTGCGCCGAGGATCAAACCCAGGACTTTGTGCATGACAGACAAGCACTTACAACTGTGACACATTCGTAGTGCCTTTACCCAGATGTTTTATATTTTTCCCTGACAACTCTGAGATCTTGTGTACTTGACTCTTGAGCCCTTTTCAATCCCAACAGACCAGCAAATCAGGTAACAAGGCTGGGCGGTGCTGAAGGAACGTGGTATATGGAGAACTACAACTCCCGGTATGCATCTGGCCCGTCTCACGCTTAAATTTTTGGCAAGAGGGCCGTGAGCCCTCCTGGGAACGACAACTCCCAGCGTGCCTTGGCGCACTTACCTATTTCCGGCGCGGCGGGGGCAACTGAGGAACGGCTACCAAAAAAACCACATTTCCCGGCATACCCACGAGCGCCCATACGCACTTCCGTCGCAGCCGCGACGGCGCGCTCCCGGCGGCTACGGCGACGCGGGCAGTGGCAGCGAGGGTACGGCTCCTGCCCCATCAGTGACGGGCGGCGGAGCTGACAGGAGCCGGGGCGGGGCGGCGGCGGCCAGCGAAGGAGCGCGCGGCGGCCCGGCCCCGCCCCTGGTCCTCCCGCCAGCCCCAGTGACCTTCACGGGTTCGGGCGGCGGGTGCAGGCCCGGGCGGCGGCGCGATGTTCGTGCAGGAGGAGAAGATCTTCGCGGGCAAGGTGCTTCGGCTGCACATCTGCGCAGCCGACGGCGCCGAATGGCTGGAGGAGGCGACCGAGGACACATCGGTGGAGAAGCTCAAGGAGAGTTGCCTCAAACATGTAAGGCCGAGCTCCTTACGACCCAGTTCAACCTCTGCCTCCGTTCTGGAAACCAGAAACCTAGACTTATGTCCCAGACTCCGCCCCAGCCCCTAGACTCCCATCTGCCCCGACACTCCATCTCTACCTAGACGCCAGATTTTCGCTTCCTCCTGGACCCATCCCCAGACCCTGCGGTGCAGCCCGCTGCTCCCAGCCTTCGCTCCTCCGGGCCGGGGCAGCACCTCCGGCTCCTTTTCTTTACACCTCGAATCACGAACCTAGCAGCTCAGAGAAGGGCATCTGGCTCGACTGATGGGCGAGCTTTATTTAATTTCTGCAACGTGCTATGGAGGTGAAGGCGAGAGTGAACGGAGACTGGGAGAGGCAAAGGCAAGGGCTCATGGTTTTCTAGTCTTGCGTGCTCTTGGGATGAGGTTTTAGTTTTCTCCAGAAGCTGGAAGTAACTAGATCCCATTATAAGAGGACTGGCTCCTTGCCTGAAGAGCCAGCTGCTAGGAGCCCCTGGCCAGGATTTGACATTTAGCAGTAGTCACTTAAGATAGTGTCACCGTGGGACAAGTCCCTTGGCTTCTACTTTCTACTGGGGCAACAGTTGATTGAGTGGGAAGGTCCAGGACAACTGTCTCCTTGCTAGCAAGTGGCATTTGTTAAGTTTACTTAACAAAATCAGTGAACATTATACTATAGTTAACCTTTCAGTTTCAGTTAGGTCTTGGGATTAGTTCTTGAAGCCTTCCTGGCTCTAACTGCTCTCAGTTCAAGGTGAAGCAGATGCCTGTTAGGCACTGGTGGCCTATGGAAGCACCATACTAGACATGATTAATGCCAGACAGGTTTTTAGAGGGGACTCTTCGGAAAGTTAGGAATCTATGTCAGTAGGTTGTGTTAAAGTTCAGCATTGTGTTTCTCCTAAAGGCAGTCTTCAAGTTACTTTAGCGGCCGCTTGCAAAGGGTAGTTTATCATGTGTGTGCCTTTGTGTAGTCAGTGTGTAATGTCAGGCAGGCTCCAAGAGATCTGTTTCAAGTTCCTCTTCTGCAGTGCATTAGATGTTGAGTACCCATGGGTCTCAGTGTCTGTGGTTCACCTCAGTGAGGCTCACATGCTCAAGGGGGAAATGTATTTAGACTGCCCAAGGAGTCCCCAACCTTTAAGCTTGTGTTGAGCCTGTGGGTTTCTTCCATAGCAAGACCCAGAGGCTCATCACAAGCTTAAGGATTGTGGTCTCCTCGGGCATCTAGACTGTTCCCATGCTGGTCTAGTACTATGCTGTGTCATCCCCTGGGTCAGTTCCTCCGGGCTGAGCTTGGAATAAGCTCAAAGCCAGTGTAAAGATTGAAGGAATGAAGGGTGTTGTCAGCCTCAAACCACATCAGCCCGGGATGTCACCTTCACTGCTGTGATAGCTTGCCTTACTCACTCGTGGTGTGGACATGCATAATTAGCATGGCAATATTCTATGAAGGGAGTGGGGACGATTCCCAGATGCTTAGTAATACATTTTAGGAGCAGTATGTTTAGGCAGCAGGTTTTGATATGGTGCTAATTATTTGTGATATTTACTATTCCAGTTGGCCGGGCGGTGATGTCACATGCCTTTGATCCCAGCACTTGGGAGGCAGAGGCAGGCGGATTTCTGAGTTCAAGGCCAGCCTGGTCTACAGAGTGAGTTCCAGGACAGGCAGAGCTACAGAGAAACCCTGTCTCGAAAAACCAAAAAAATAAAATGAAAAAGCTCTTGCTGTCTTGACTTGACTTCCGTTCCCCTTACTCTCCTGTTCACCCTGGTTACCGGGGTTGTTATCACTATTATTTTTTCTTCTTTCCTCTCTTCCTGAGGTACAGTATGATAAGAGTTTTTTAAAAATTTTCTCTTTCAACACTCCTGTGAGTTTACAACTGTACCAAGGAGAGGCTTGTTATTTAAATTTATAAGGAAATAGATTTGTTTTTGCCTTCCCCTTTTTGTTTTATCCAAAGTGACTTCACCTTGGTATTCCCCAGCTTCCACTGCCTGTGTCTAGGAAAGGGACACAGTGAGCCCTCTTTTCTATCTTCAGACACACCAGAAGAGGGCATCGGATCCCATTATAGATGGTTGTGAGCCACCATGTGGTTGCTGGGAATAGAACTCAGGACCTCTAGAAAAGCAGTCAGTGTTCTTAACCGCTGTGCCATCTTTCCAGCCCCCAGGCCCTCTTATCTTCCCATGATGTACAGTACTAGACATGAGCAGAAGCTAATGACAGACACCTCTGGGATATGTGCACATGAACACAGGGCTGTGGTGGTGTGTAGTGTAACGACCTGTGTCCTGTCTTGTTCCTGGTGTGCTGCTGACATGCTTCAGAATACAGTTACTGTTTTTTAATTGTGTTTCAGACTGTATTCTGAACTTGACAAATCTGCTAGTGAGAGGTTAAAATGTTCAAACTATACTGTAGAAACTAGGCTGTTAGTTGAACTTAATGGGAGGCTAGCTCCCAGGACATAGAAGAATGGGAGGCCAGCCCCCAGAACTTAAGAAAAAATGAGAGACTGGTTTCCAGGACATAGAAGAATGGGAGACCAACTCCCAGAACTTGGAGAACAGAGCAACCTGGCAGGAGAAAAGAAAAATGAGGTAGCAAACAATTGCCAGGTGGCTAACCTTCTAAACCCTAGCATGAGCCAGCACCAATCAGAAACTACCCCGTACTTTCCCCTGCCTTAGTTTCCCCTTTTTCCCCAGCAACTGAGTAGGTATATAAACCTGTTTAAATTTTTGCTTGAGGCCAGACTCCTCTATCCCTGCGAGAGATATGAGTCTCGCCCCAGCTAGCTGGAATAAAAAGCCTCTTGCAGATTGCATCAAGTCTGTGTCTTGGTGGTGTGTGGGGTCGTCGCTCCCGGGATTTGAGTGTGGGGATCCCTCCGGGAATCTCACACTAGAATTAGCCAGGGATTTTCACTTAGTATTTTTCGAAGCAGAATGAGTGTTCTACTGTTTTGGTTGCATGACCTGGTACCACATCAAAGCAAATGAAGGGATGTTTATTTTGGTTCATGGTTTGAAGGGATATGGTTCTTTATGATGGATATGGTTCTTTATGATGGTGGCTCTGTCAATGTCAGTGGGATCCTGAGGCTGCTTGCTCACATATCTTTGGATCAGGAAGCAGAAAAAGCAGTGCTGGCACTCAGTTGGCTGACTTCTTTTTTTTGGTTTTTTCCTTTTTTTTTTTTTTTTTTGAGACAGGGTTTCTTTGTGTAGCCCTAGTTGTCCTGGAACTCACTCTGTAGACCAGGCTGGCCTCAAACTCAGAAATCCGCCTGCCTCTGCCTCCCAGGTGCTGGGATTAAAGGTGTGCTCCACCACCGCCCGGCTGACTGACTTTGTATTCAGTCTGGAACTCTAGCAGCCCATGGAATGGTTTTCTTCTCCCTCATTTAATTCTCTGTGGAAAGCCCTCATAGACACCCAGCAGTGTGCCTTATCGATGCCGTGGGTATTTCTTAATTCAAACAAATTGACATTATTAGAGAGCCATTTTCAGGTTCAAGGAAAGTTGAGGGTTCTCTGCTTCGTCACACTGGTGAGTAGTTGGTTGCTGTAGGGTAGATTTATGAGCCCTTAGACTTAACAGCTTTGTCTGTGTGTAATGGTCCACTTTTCAAAACTGGTTTCAATCTAAGACTGATGCAAGATTCTGGTACTCTAAGATTCCAGGGTCTAGAGGGAAATGCATGCTTCTGTTTTTTCTTCTCTTCTGGTTAGCAGCCATATATACAGAGGCCCTTTGTTGAGTGTGTGCATCATTGTACCCAAGATACCTTCCAGAACATCCAGGAAGGCCTGAAGAACCCTGTGTCCTGAATGTGCAAAGTGGCCCACTCTGGGATGGGCCAAAGCTTCCTCCTCCAAGCATGTGTGTCAGTCCCTTTCAGGTTTTAGAAAGCACTAGTGAGTCCTCTCTCTCACTGGGTTTCGTGAACTTCTTTTTTTTTTTTTTTTGATTTTCGAGATAGGGTTTCTCTGTATAGCTCTGGCTGTCCTGGAACTCACTCTGTAGACCAGGCTGGCCTCGAACTTAGAAATCCACCTGCCTCTGCCTCCCAAGTGCTGGGATTAACTTCTTTCATTCTTAATCTAACACCAGGAACCATAGCAAGAAATAGTTATAGCCCTTGGCCTTGTACTGAGTTTGGGGAGGGGCTGCAGTTGACTTGGTATTATGTGTGGTAGGTACCTGGGCCTGGAAAAGTTTTATGATGCTGGGCAGTGGTGGACTTGTGGAAACTTGTACAAACTCGGGTGAGTATACCTGGTGACGAACACACAGGCACAGTGAGCTCCCATTTGTGCCATGTGGTACCAGTAGTGTGTTCTTGGTCTTTGTCTCCTTGGCATTCAGATATATGATAGGTGTGGCCTAAAGGCAGACAGGACTCTGTTATTGGAGATAGTGTGTTTGCATTCAGTATGAGTGAGTGCTGGAGCCTTGCTGAGATCACAAGCTACGGTTGCCAGGCCTCTGTCTGTGGGGAAGATTGAAAGCATTGCACAAGCCTCCGCTCAGCATGTGAAGTCACTTGTCATGAGGTAGGTGCCTGCAGGATCCCCTGCTGTGTCCTTTCAGAGGTGCTGCCTTCCTCGGTAGCACTGATAGTTTGCTTTCTACCTCCTCTGCCTAATGCTGTCACTAGGTTCTAGGGCCCTGGAGACATAAACACAGCCGTGTGCCCCCTGATCTCCTGTAGGCTGCATCTGGAGTAAGGTATTGCTTGGGCCCAAGACTAGGCGGAGGCCAGTTGTGCACTGTGCTCTGTTGAGGACTTTGTGGTATTCACTGGGCAGGTGTCACCTCCTTGCTCCTGGAAGGAGCTTCTCCTTGCTTCTCTCTGTGCAGTTCTTCTTTTGTGTGTCTGCTGAAGAAGGAAAAGCAAATGCATAAAGCAACTAGATCTTCAGATCCTCAGGAGACCACAGGCATATATTCATCTAAAAGTAATTTTCCAGATCTTTCCAAACTAAAGTGATTTGGGTTGCAAGTGCTTATCAGTAGGATCTTATGTTCTCAAGCTCTTAGCCATCCCAAGAGTCTGCTGTGGGCTGGTTATAAGCTGGAAAGCATGGAGGGGGTCAATGTTTGCTGGCATTTTACTCAGTTGTTGTTTAAATCATGTATGGGGATTCTTTACTGTCATTTATGCTCTAATGTCTTGACTAGTATAAAAATGCAGTAATTCTGTGGGCTAGGAGATGGCTCACTTGGTAACGTGTCTCCTATACAAGCATGAGGACTTGGGTTTGATCCCTAGTACCTGTGTAAAAGCCAGCGGCAGCATATCTGTCATCCCAGCATTAAGGTGGGATGAGGATGAGTGCAAAGACGAGGATCTTGAGCTTGTTGGCCAGTCAGCATAGTTGAATTGATAAGCCAGGTTCAATGAGAGATACTGTCTCAAAAAAAAAAAAAAAAAAAAAAAAGTAGGTAGTTGAGGAAGATCCCCCCAGCATTAGCCTCTGGCTGCCAATATGCTTGTGGAAGCACATATACATACCCACATGAAAATATATATACACTACACATATATACACAACAGAGAGACAAAAGGGACAAAGAAGCCTTTGTAATTCTATGTATGGCTTGAGATGTCAGACTCTGTGTTACTCTTATCATAATTTACTTCCGATTTAGAAGTTTGTGGCTTCATTCTTCCCCCAGGGTGCTCATGGGAGCTTAGAAGACCCCAAGAATGTGACCCACCATAAGTTAATACATGCTGCTTCAGAGAGGGTGCTGAGTGACAGCAAAACGATCTTAGAAGAAAACATCCAGGACCAAGGTAAGGAGGCTGTGAGGCAGAGTCCACAGAGCATGGAGCCTGCATCCCCGGTCACCCACAAGGTGCTTTTCTGAATTCACACAGAGCAGGAGAACTAGAGTGACTGTTTTGTCTGTTTGTTTGATTGTTTTTTGTTTTGTTTTGTTTTGTTTTCAATGAAAAGAAGTATGTGCTTTGATGTACTTGTGAAAAATAGCCGAAACCTAAACCAAACAACCAGCAGACATCCGAGAAGCCAAATTCGAGTGTCATGATTAGTCCTGTTTTAAAGCAAAACCAGATTCTGGAGCTTCCGTGGCTTTATTTTTGTGCTGGAAGCACTTATCACAGTGGCTGGCTGTTTGAGGGTCGGGTGAGATACTTCTGTTCTGCACACCCACTTTTCATTTATGCTCTGGGACAAAACCTGTTTTCTGTATGTCATTCAAATAAGGACTTATGATGGCTATGACCAAACTGAAAATGGAGGGGGAGGTGATTCCACTCCCCCTCCCCCGCCATGGTGAACTATGGACTGGCACAGGTTGCTCATGCTTTAGACCACTTACCTATTGCCTCACAGATTTTTAGAACTGAACCCTTGAAAATAAAGACATTATGCAAGATGTCCGCTAGTGCTGTGTGTGGTTGTCAGAGATGTTCAGTGACCTCCTCTGAAGACCCAGGTCATCTGCGGAGACCCGGGGGCCTCTTCAAAACTGAGGAGGGGATGTTGGCTTGGCTTAGAAGGGACCCAGATCCTGCTTTCTAACCTCAAGCGTTAAGCACCATTCTTGTGTGTCATATGCATATGTGGTTTGTATATGTATACATATGCAAATATGTAAATATGCATGTGGAAGTCTGGGGTTGACATCTGTTCATTGAGGCAGAGTCTCTTGCTGAACCCAGAGCTTGTCTATATAGCTATTCTGGCTAGCCAGTTTGATTTGGGGATTTCTAGTCTCTGCCTCCAAGTGGTACAACTATGGGCAAGCTGCCATGCCTACCTGTCATTCAAATGGTTCTGAGGATCTAAAACCTAGTCCTCACTCGTCTATAGCAAGCCCTTAACCCACTGAGCCATTTCCCTGACCCCCATCTGGTACCTTTTATGTCATTTATGTCTATGGAACAGTAACTGACTTCATAAATAACTTTTTTTTCCCTAGATGTCTTGTTATTGATAAAAAAGCGTGCCCCTTCTCCACTCCCTAAGATGGCTGAAGTCTCAGCAGAAGAAAAGGTAAGTGTCAACATTAGGAACTAGGGCTCTTCACTGCTAGATGTCTCTCATGTGTCAGACTTCCAAGAAGTCCTTGAGTTATTTTCTGGGGCTGCATAGTCCCTCCACGACATGTGTGGTAGAAGGGCCTTCATCATGGCTAAGCCTGATCTGCTCTGAGTGTGTTTGTGATTGCTGAACAGGGACAGAAGAGCTGCACTGGTCTGGAGGCAGAAGAGAGTGAGAACACTGTCCTCAGTGGGTGCTTTCTCTGTGCTGCTGCCAGTGTGGCTTCTGCCCATAAAGGGTCAGCATGCAGAGAGGTGACAGACAGCTGTGCACCTGGTTTGGCCTCTGTGTGTCCTTGCAGTTTTGCAGTTATGCTGAGTTCTATGTCTTAAAGTCTGTGTTAGAGTATCATCTGGGGCTTGCACCTTCTCTTTATCTAGGGGCCTTAGGAAAACTACCCCATTGTCTCTTGTATAGTGGCTGCCCCAGAGCCCATCCTTCAGCAAGACTTTCCACTGCAGCTGTCAGTAGCTGTCTCCTCTAACAGCAGACCACATGCCTGTTCCTAGTGGAGGGAGATTGTTTATAAAGCTTACTTATTTTATTATTTATATATTTCTATGAGTCTGTGTGTCTGTGCCCACAGAGGTCAGAAGAGGCTATCTGATTCCCTGGAGCTGCAGTTACAGATGGATGTGAGCCTCCTGAAATTGGTGCTAGGAGCTAAGTGTAGGTCCCATGGAAGAGTAGCAAGCACTCTTTAGTGCTGAGCCATCTCTCCAGTCCCAGGATGTATTCTTTTAAAAGGCAGTCACCTTTGTTTAACACCCTTTTCCTGTCTCAGGGCTCTGGAGTATCTTTTTTTTTTTTTTTTTTTTTTTTTTTTGTGGTTTTGGTTTTTTGAGACAAGGTTTTTCTATGTAGTCTTGGCTGTCCTGGAACTCACTCTGTAGACCAGGCTGGCCTTGAACTCAGAAATCCGCCTGCCTCTGCTTTCCAAGTGCTGGGGTTAAAGGCATGCGCCACCACTGCCCAACTGGAGTTTCTTGTACATGCTTTGAAATGCCAAAGAGAGAGTGTTAGTCTTTGGGAAGGTCAACTCTTGGGTGGACCTATGACTTGATAGCAGATGAGTTATTTTGGGATCTCTGCTGGGCCCAAGGATATAGGAGAGTGCCAGGCCTTCACACCCTTCTTATCCTTGGCCACCTGGCCATGGTGATGGGTGGGTGTGGGTGTGGGTGTGGGTACAGTCAGCAGCACATGGGCAGGCTGCTCCATCCATCTTCACCAGACAGATCTTGGACCTCCCCCTGTTTTCTAGCTGATAGCAGAGCTCAGATTACAGTTCTAACTGGATGTTTAGACTTGAAGTCCTTGTAACTATTAACAACATAGTTCTGGGGGCTGATGAGATGGCTCAGTGCTTAAGAGTACTGGCTGCTCTTCCAAAGGTCCTGAGTTCAATTCCCAGTAACCACATGGTGGCTCATACCATCTCTAAGGGGATTTGATGCCGTCTTCTGGCAGGTGAGTATACATTATGAACACTCATTAATAAATAAGTAAATAAATAAATAATAAATTAAAAAACATAGTTCTGACCCAAAACTATGTAGCCTGATGCTTGCTTAAGGTACTTAAGATACCTAGCTAGTAGCTTGCTAGAACTGACTTGACAGAGTACATAAACTGCAAAGTTAAAAATCATAGCATTACTTCAAATTCTAAGTAAAAATAATGCAGTTATTAAAAGTCAGAGTACTACAAATCTAATAAAAATTGACTCACATTTCCTAAAGGAAGTCACTCAACTATTGGTGATGGGGACAGATTCTGGCTGTCTTATTCATTCCACAGACATACACCCCAGCCTACCTCTTAAGTCCTTCAGCTGTTATCCTCAGTAATTCTCTTCCTGCTCTCTAGGTACTCGGCATCCATTGCTCTTTTTGGAATTACAACGTTAGGTGTGGCCTCTTAGTGATAAGGATACAGCTCCCCTCCTAGCCTCTTCCTTTGAGTGACAGTGAATGCTGGGTGAAGCCGGTCCTGTTTACTTATTGTTGTCATTGAAGTACTCATTTCTCTGAGGAGTATAGGATATTAGGATTTCTATTTGTCTTGGGCCCAGGATGCAGCTTAATGATTGAGCATTTGTGTTGTGTATCTAAGGCCCTCAGATGCTTCTGGCCTATGTGTGTTGTTTGAATTGCTACTTGTAGCTGCCTGCAGCCACACCAAAAATAATTGTGAGTGTTCAAGGTAGAGGAACAGATAATAAGGCTATCCATGTTTAAATAACTATAAATATAATCTATAAGTCTAATCCCAAATACCCAGATTTTACCTGAATACACGAACAAGCGTAAACATTAGACCAGGTGCTGAAACACCTTAGCCTAGAAATCTTTATTAGGAGAAGCCAGCATGGCCAGAGAGAGAGAGAGTCACAGGTACAGGGGTACTTATTGATGGGGTAAACCCCTCCCACAAGTCTGTGATCAACAGCTAATCAGAAAGACTCTGGGGCCTGCAGAGGTGGAGCCTCAGGCAGGGGAGGTATTGAGGCATGGTCTGAGGTCACGTATCTCAGGGAGGCAGCAGGA
>JADRCC010231868.1:0-12075 GCA_019843855.1 Hylomyscus alleni
ACACACACACACACACACACACACACAGAGGAGGGGGGAGCGAGCGAGCTGAGAGGGTGAAGAGCCCAGTCCCGCTTCCACAGAGCCTGGACCCAGACTTCCTCCAAGTGAGTAAGCCTTTGTCTTTAATACAGGAACATCCTCGGTGTGGAGGCAAGCAAGGGGCGCCAGGCTCCCCGGGCCTTGTGAAGGGCATCAGGCCCTGCCCTGTGGTACGCAGTCTGGCTGCTGTGTGCTGTGTGTGCAATGCTGGACCTTTCGGGATGCTTTGGGCTGCTGGTTCTGCCCCCTCTGCTCCTCATTTCTGCCCTCTGGGGCATTCTAACCCTCTTCTCCTCTCCCCATCTTCTGGTCCCCAAACTGTGCCCCAGCATGTACTTGGAAGGGGCTCAGGGGGTGTGGCCCACGCATTTTCCCTATACCTGTGCTTTGGAACACAGTGGAGGATTTATGCCTCAGGCTCACCCAGGCACTTTACATTTTGTAAAGTCCAGCACTCCAACCCTCCAGGCCTCCTGAGGAAATCCACCCCTGTTTATGTCCAATGGTTGGGTGGACATTGTTGGGGTCTCCAGACAACCCCACCTCTAATGTCCAGAGTTCACCCCATGACACTGTCTTCCTCCCAGATCTGATCAAAGTGGTCAGGAAAGGCTGGAGAGATGCTACTCTCTCAGAGGCCTTCCTGCCTAAAGTCTGAAAACGCTCAGGGTCCCCTGGATGTCACTCTTGGGAGGCAGGAAGCCTTGCCACCCCTTCACAGGACCAAGCCCTCTTCTGGCTGACAAGTGCCTGGCACAGTGCCCATTATGTCAGAGTGTCCTGTTTCTGCCCATTATTCAAGTATCCCCACACTGCAGCATAAGAGGACAGGACAAGTGCAATGAGGGGACAGTATGTCCTCAGATGACAAAGGAGACACCCAGCCCTGCCTCAGTGCAGTCCAGTGGCTTTAAGTAACAACTACTTGGCTGCATCTCCCCAAGGTCCCAGGAAGGAGTGGGGAGGTGGGGAAGGTATTGAGAGACCATCAGCCTCCCACTCCTGTCATTTAAACCTTCTTCTTTTCCAGGGCCCCGATGGGTTGCCTGTGCCTGGTTGCTGGCATAAGGTACAGTACCATGCGGGAAAGGGTCTCAAGGGTGGGCCTGGAGGAGCTGGGATGAGAGAGTTAGAGAGACAGAGAGAACCCACAGGGGACCAGGCACCATCATGAAGAGGTTTGTGTCTCTACACCACTGTCTCACACAGTCACTGAATAGTCATGTTTCCCAAAGATGTGTGTGACTTTTTGGTCCCATGGCCAAGGCTTGGAGCTCAGTCCTGGCTGATGTGTGTCATCTGCCTTGCTGGTCATCTGGATCTTGGCTGGCATTTGGCCCGACCAGTTCAAAACCATCAGGGAGTTTCCTGGGACTTATTTTCCTGTCCCACTGAAAGGGGCCTGGAAAGAAAAGGGGGCTGTGCTTGTTCCTGAACACATCAGAGGGTAGAAGTAGCTAGTGGGGACCACAGGATCTCCCCGTCTCCTCATCACCTTCCATCTCTCCCTCCTTTTCCAGTGACCCTCAGACCTAGCTCCTGACCTGTACAGATCCGTTTGGATGTTTTTAACTCATGTAAAAACAAAACAGTAATATATTGAACTTTTTTATGGGATGTGCCAACTGTGGCCGTGTAACATTTGCAAGTGTGCCAACCAGCCCCTGGACAATCTGCACAGGAAGCCGGCAGGAAAGCAGACAGGCCGCTCTGGGGAAGCTTGTGTTGGAAGGCCCCTCAGCAGGGCCTTGCTTTCCCAGAGAAGACGACGAGGGTGAAAACGCCTGGCTCGGGTGAGGCTGGACAGACTCCAGGTTGGGCTTACAATCACCTGATTATCAGAGACTTGCAACAACTGTTCCCTGAAACCCCATTGCCCCAGTTTCTTACCGTCCAACAGCACCCTTGGACAACTGCTGTACCCTCTTGCCTCTGGACTGTGCCGTAAGCAGCTGCACTTGGACTCTATGTTCAATGGGGCAAGCAAAGATTCCTAGAGTCCAGCACTTGGGGAGAAGGCAATGGAAAGAACCCCAAGAAGGCCTTGCTCCACCCAAGTTCTTCAGTAGGCTTCCAGAAGCCACCCTGACACAGGAGCTTGTATCCTCAGACCTTGGGAAATGGCAGGGTTCTATGGATACTTCGGTGCGCAGCCAGCTGCAGGAAGCCCAGTGAGACCCTGACTGTAGGGTCAAGAGACTCATACCCACTAGTTAGTCCCAGTCTCCTTACTGCCTCACTCAGAGCAGGAACAGGAAGGGGCTTTGTCAGCCCCCGGGAGACAGGCCTCCTGTTCAGAACTTGTGTCTCAGGTCTCCCACCTAGACCTCTGGTCAGCCTGACAGAAACAGGCCTCCTAGTAAATGGTACAGACACCATGAACCTGAAGGCTGGTCCCCCCGGGCAGGCCTGAGCAAAACATCTGTGACTGAAACCCCTGCCCTCTGTGGAAGGACTTGAACACCTCTAACGAAGGTTCCTAGCTCCTGCTCTATCCACGGCTTCACACCTCCTCTTGTGTACCATGAGTAATAAACCACAAATGTGTGTCCGGTGTGCCTGTCGCTTGCAGACTTCCCTGGTCACCTCTGGCTGAGTTTCATTCCAATGGTTCTTTGCTGAAAAGGCAAAGGGGCTCTCCCTGGAGGTCAGAGCCTTTCTCCAAACCAGAGGATATATTCAGGGTAGGAGATAGGAGGATACAGGCTCAAGACCTGGACTCACTCATGCCAGCAGAATTCTGAGACCAGTCACATCCTGTTACTGAGCCTCTGTATTCCCTTCTGTTATGCCTTCTGTATTCCCTCAGCAAAGACACCCCAACTTTGTTGCCTCAAAATGTCCATTCTCTCGGTTTTAAGGATGCAGGGGTTTGCCTGAATAAGTCTCACGTGGATTCTCCCTCATCTGTCAGCTAGGATCCAACGATCATGACACCTACCTACCTGTGTCTTTTCTGCATGGCCTCGGCTTCCTTACAGCCTGGCAGCAGGATTCCTAGAAAGCTATGTCACCTCATATGACCAAGCCTTCAAAATCACATGCTGCCACTTCCTGCCAGAGCCAGAGATTCAGCCCAGTTGAAGTAGTAGACCGACCCACCTCTCAATGAGGAAAGTGTCAATGTCATGTTTAAATGAGAAAATATGGGAAAGCAGATTTCGCTGTAGCCCTCAAAAATAAAATAAAATAAAAATGGCTCTCTTGTAGCTCAGGCTAGCATTGAACTCACTATGTGGCTCAGGATGACCTTAGAGTTCTGGCCCTACAGTCTCTACTCCCCAGTGCTGGAATTATAGTTATACACCACTGTGGCTGACTTATACAGTGCTGGGATTCGAACCTAAGGCTTTATGTCTGTTAGGCAAGGACTTAACCAAAAAAGCTACAATCTTAGCCCTTGTTACAGCATCTTAACTAATGCCACTCATCTGTAGCATGAGACAGTAATGTTTAACATTCCGGTGTGGTTCAGTAAGATTCAGCTTTGTGGAATATACACAGAGAGCCTAGGGCAAGTCAGACACCCCAAAGTGCCTGTGGTCGGCTGTCCTCGCTTTATCTGCTCCAAGACCAAGTAGTAACCCCAGTCCTGCAGAGTGGGCCCATGCCTCCCTCTACCTGTCCTTACAGCAACCTGAAGAAAGATGCCCAACAAACGTGCCCATTTTCATAGATGACAAAACCAAGCTCTTTCTCTGTGTGTAGAAAAAAAACAGGAGTGGCAATAACAGTGTCTCTGTCCCCCTTCCTCTAAAGGCAGAGATCCAAGGAGGGCCACACTCCCCAGACCGTACACATGCATTCTTCGCTAAGCAAAGGCCCAGCCACACACAGGTGATGTCAAGTCCCTACCTCTGTCCCCCTAAGGAATTGGCAATAAACAGCAGACCATGTTCTCTGGCACACTGGGTCAACTAGGAAACCAGGAAGAAGAAGGAGGAGGAGGAGGAGGAGGACAACGACGACAAGGAGGAGGAGGAGGAGGAGGAGGACGATGATGACTATTATAGTGGGCCAAAATGACAAAGTGGCTCATTGATTGGTGTCAGTGCCTGCTTTGGAGCGCAGCATGGCCTCCCAAGTCCACCACATCCCACAGTCAGCACTCATCCTTCATCCTAAGGAAGAACACCATTTGATCCCCTTGTCAGTCTTGTGAAGAAAGGGGCTGCAAGGGTAGGTATCACTGTGTCCATTAAAAGAAATCTGAGGCTGGCAGTGGGTGGTCATCTGCTCAGGGATACACAGCCAGGATAGAATGACAGGCTTGGGACTGAACCCATGCTCTTGGAGGTCCCCTAATTTTTCTTCAGAATTGTCTGGCAACGCATGGAATCTGCTAGGCAGACCCCTGACAATGGGTGGACGGCAAGTAGAGCTTTCTAGAGGATGAAGCCACAAAGTTCTCCCTTTCACCTCTCAGGCTGGCTGCCCTGGGCCATCCTTGGCCTGTTACTGCCCCCGTGTGGACTCAGACCTTGTAGCCTTGCAAACAGACATGCAGAGCCATTGAGCGTCCTATGCCAGCCTGAAGTGAAGACAGAGAGAATGTTCAAGGTCCCAAGTGAGACGCTGGGGAGTGCCCTGCCTCACCAATGATCCTCAAAGACTGAGAGGCCTTGGTTCTCCCTACCACGAAGGCCAAGTCTCTGTGAGTCAGATAAGTCTGGAAGTTTACTGAGTCCTTGACTATCCTGTGTTCCATAGCCGCTAAAGAAACCAACAAGATGACTGTCCCCGTGGACAGATGGCTCCGAGGCTTGAGAGAAGCGACCTTACTAGATTTCCTGTCCTTAAAGGAAGCTTTGAGTTGTCACAGGATTGGGGGACATTCCTGGCATTCAGCGGACCGGACACGCACAGTGGTGAAGCTGCTCTCTGTGATGCCAGCTGAGGAACCCCTGCTCTCCGTTCAAGGGTTGGGCATGGGGGATGCTTGCTTGCTGGTTGTGAAAGGGTCTCAATGCATAACCTAGGCTGGGCCCAGAGTCGCAGTTTTGCCTCGGCTTCCCAAGTGCTGGGATTACAGGCTGGCACCACCATGCCCCGAACTGTATCCAAGTCTCGTTCAGTCCCTTCCTCCTCTCAGCTTCTGCCCTCTTGGCCTCCAGTGTTGCCTTGAAGAACAGATGTCAGAAAATGGAGAGAGGATGGGGCCAAGGGCAAGAAGGACAGGCCATTTCTGAATAGGAAGATGGACTCCTTGGTAGGTTTATGGTTGAAAACATGAAACTCTGCTCAGTTTGGGAAGATGGAAGGGCTCTGTGGCTGGGTGTTGGTGATAGGATGCAACACTTTTTTTTCTGTGTAGCCTTGGCTGTCCTGGAACTCACTCTGTAGACCAGGCTGGCCTCAAACTCAAGAAATCCACCTGCCTCTGCCTCCCAAGTGCTGGGATCAAAGGCGTGTGCCACCACCGCCCGTCGATAGGATGCAACACTGAGAATGTACTAATGCCACTGAATTGTACCCTTCGAAATGGCTTGTTTTTTTATGTATATTTTACCACAATAAAAACAAACAAACAAAAACTGCAAGAATATAAGTGCTGTTCTTTAATAAGTGCTGTAAGCATTTTGCAGTTTTCTAGGAAAGAGAAGAAATAAGCTACTGGAGAACGGGGCAGCGGGCTGGCATGTGGACAAGACTGCCCCAGCCTGCTGAGGGGCATTCTCAAGCCTTTGTTCCAGGGTTCATCAAGGCAGTCAGCCCCAGCGCTCAACTCCTGAGGGAGTATCTCTGCTCTCCCACCTCTGGAACCACAGAGGTCTCTCGTCATTCAGTGTGCTAGAAGTCCAGGAGACCTTGTTTTAGTCCAGCCTCTGCAGCGGGCCTATTGTGTGCTCCTATTGGAGCAAAGCCCTTTCTTTTCTGGGCCTGTTTCCTGCACAGTACATAAGGACTCAGAAGTTTTCCAACCCTCTTCCTATCTGCCCACTGCAAAATTCTCTTCCTGTAGCGACATGTCAAGTCTACCCTGTCTGATCCTAGCGAGAATCTCTGGAGATCTCCGTGGTCTGCCTCAGCAGTAGCACCCAACTCTCCAGCGTCATGCTGGGAAGGCCTTTGTCCTTCCAGGGTGCCAGTAATTTACCCTCACAGGGCGTCACGTTTTAAGCGCAGAGAAGGCAACCTGCTCGGGCGTGACCAGCCGCAGTTTAGAGTCCCACTCCACCCGGCGGTCTGGGGACACATTCCTGGGAGGGAAACCTCTGGAGTGGGAGAGAAGGGCGAGAGGTACGTACGACCCAGGTTCAGCGCGGAGTATCCGCCCGTGATGACAAGTGGTCGTGCTTACAGGTTGCTTGACCGCACGAAAGGGAGCTCCTGGGGGCGGGACCAGCACTGAAGCCCCACCCAGAGCTGACGTAAGAGCGGAGGCGGAGCCAAGCGCGCAGCGTCAGGGTACTGGCTGACCGCTCGGCGCCATGGCCGCGGACACGCGCGCCAAGGCCGTCACTCTGGACCTGAGACGTCGACTGCTCAGGTACCGGGTGTGGGCTCCAAAGGCGCGTACAGCGCCCGCCCCGAGTCCCTGACCTTCCTGCCTCTCTCAGCCTACTAGAAGCGGCCGTGAACCACCCCGCGACTCCGGGGCGTCCCTGCCCCGTGGAGCGAGCTTTGCCCCTGGCAGCGTCCTGCATAAGAAGCTGGGCCTGGCCTGGGGTGGGCAGTCATGTCATAGGCAGGGTGAGAGGAAGTCTGCTCTTGGCCTGTGAGGGGTACCCTCAGTGCCACGTGGAGAGACGCATATGGCTGGAGTTTAGGAGCTACTGCCAGGGACAGCAGGGCCACTGGGATGGCAAGGAATATTGAGGGCTGAGATGCAGCTCCTAACAAGGGGCTTTTCTTCGGGAAGCCATTCCAAGCCTTTTTCTCCAGGAATGTGTATGCAAGCAAAACTGAGAGGGCCGCCAAGGCTTAAATAGTTTTGTATCAGCAACTTTCTGCTCGGTCCTTTTCGCAGAAGAGGGCAGGCAGGGAAGTTAAACTGTGCCCTGCGAGCTTTTGTCCATTCTGGAATCAGGAAGTGAAGGGGGTTGTAATGAGTGGGGTTCACCCTTCAGTGTTCAGACAGGGCTGTCGATTCTTTGCCTGTCCCCACAGCTCTTCCTGCAGACTCTTTTTTCCTGAGGATCCTGTTAAGATTATCCGAGGCCAAGGGCAGTACCTGTACGATGAGCAGGGGCGAGAGTACCTGGACTGTATCAACAACGTGGCTCATGGTCAGTATGACACCTCCTGACCCTTGGTGAGACAGGAGAGGAGGCTGAGGCCATAGATCTGACAGCCTTGGTTGAACAGAACTGAATCAGATGCTCATGAGAGGACGCCAGTCTTTGTGAAATAGCCTGAAAAGACTCCACACCGTAGCTGTGCTAAACCAGGCAGGCATGAGAGATTCACATGCCAGGATCCAAATTGCACATGGAACTCACGGCAAGCTGGGGATATAGTCTGCCCATCCATGACCACATATGTAGCATGGTCATCTTGGCTCTGTGCAGGGGGATGACAACAGGCCTTCACCCCTACTGACTACTATAGGGGCCACAGGAAACTTTAGTATGAATTCAGCCAACTGAGGCCACCACAGCTAATGGAGGACGGGGAGGCTTTACGTTAGAAGGAGCATTGCAGGCAGTAGGTTAGTCCTACTAGTTAGGCAGTAGTAGTCCAAGACTCTCCCAGCACTCAGGGGACAGAGGCAGGGGGGGATCTCTTGAATTAATGGCCAGCCTGGTCTACATAGCAAGTTCCACAGAGAGACCCTGGCTCAGAGAAGAAATGACTTAATCCTGAGCCTTTTTGGTAGAGACTCACCACCCGGTGTTCTAGGTAACTGTGTTAATTATTGCTAACTTGTTTTGACCATCTTAGCACATGGTGAGCTCTTAGTATGCTATTCCCATGGCTGACCCTCTGACAGTTCCCCTCCAGCTGAGTCTCAAAATACGCCTCTAAAAACGTTTGTTTTCTAGATAGCGTTTCTCCAGGACCCTCTTTTCCTTCTGCTGGATTCTCAAGACCTTCCATTCCAGAATCATCATCTCTGTGCTTCCCTCTTTCCACCTTGCCTTCATTAACTTCATCTCCCCTAGATGGGTTGGCAGATGGAGCTGAGGGGGCATCTGGTGGGGCTGGCTGGGTGAAGTTGGCCATATGGAGATGCCCCTCTTGCAGTTGGGCACTGCCACCCTACCGTGGTCCAAGCTGCACATGAACAGAACCTGGTGCTCAACACCAACAGCCGATACCTGCATGACAACATCGTGGACTATGCCCAGAGGCTGTCAGAGACCCTGCCGGAGAAGCTTTCTGTGTTTTATTTCCTGAATTCTGGGTAAGTGAACAGCAGACAACATGCTGTTGAGAACAAGTGCAAAGAAGACACTCATCCATGTGGGTGCAGTGTAGAGAAGCTGCCAGGGAGAGAGGAGCCAACTTCATAGCGAGGCTCCTGAGTTCTGGGTTATAGACCCCGGAGCTTTTCCTGTTGGCTCCCACTTCTTCCTTTGTAGAGGACACCATCACCTCCCTTCTAGGCACCTTGGGACTTGGTGAAGTAATGAGTTTATTTATTCCTTGTGGATTCAGCCTCAGGTGGCTCAACAAGCTTACAGGACATCAAGTGGTTCTTCAGAGAAATATAAAATTATGGAAGTGTCCTTTTCTGAAGCAAGAACTAAGTAATGAGGCTTAGAAGTAGCAGGGGACTTGACTGTGCCTCTGTGTGGATGCTAAGAGCTCCTGAGGAGGTGGCTAGGGAGATGGAAAGACGGAAGGTGCTGTCACTCTGGGGAAAGTATTTTTGTCGAGGTTGGTCACCACCTGGCACAGCCTGGGCAAAGGCCCTGTGGTATGAAGGAGCACGGAATGTTGGTGAACCAAACAAGAAGAAAGAGTGAGCAGACCCTGGGAGAGGATCCAGGGCTGTAGTCAAGGAGGAGCTGTTTTTATCTTCAGATCACTAGAGGCCAGGCAGTATTGGCAGACACTTTTAATCCGAGCAGAGGCAGGTGGGTCTCTGTTGAGTTCAAAGCCAGCCTGGTCTACAGATTGAGTTTCAGGACAGGCAGGGCTACAGAAAGAAACCCTGTCTCAGAAAACAGAAACAACAATGAAACACTAGAAAGCTGCAGAGCACTGCGGGTGGGGGTGCTTTTGTTTCTTCCTAGTGCTGGTGAGTGTTGGATGTGGATCTTTACTAGGAGTGAGTGTTTGCCTGCACATGTATCTAGCCATCATGTGCATGTCTTTTATGCCCGGGGAGCCCAGAAGGTGGTTTCAAGGTGGTTCCAGATATCTTTGAACTGCAGTTATAGACAGTTGTGGTCTGATGTGTGGGGCTGAAAACAGGTCCTGTAGAAGAGCAGCCAGTGCTCTTAACAGCTGAGCCATCTTTCCAGCCCCCCCGACCCCTGACCCCCAAGAAAGGCTTTAATCAGGAAGGTGATGCTACAGATGGGAGCCCAAGTGTTGGGCAGGTGCATGGGGAATGGCAGTGATGACAGAATTGGGAAGATGGTCATCAGCTCTGAAAGAACATCCAAACAAGTAGCATTTGGGTTACAGTAACAAGCTCAGGTATCACTGCCACTTAGCCTTCAGTCTCCTGAAGAACTTCAAAGTAGAATTTAGCTCCTTCTTTCACAGATACGGAAGCAAACCATCTTGGTATGAGCCCTTACCTAGTGTGCGAAGGCTTTGCCATCCCTAGTACCACAGTATTAAAAAGGGAAGGAGGGGAGGAAAAAGAGCAGGCTAAGAAACGAAAGAGCCTAGGCTGGAACCTCTTGTAAAGAATGGGGCACTGGCCAGGCGGTGGTGGCGCACGCCTTTAATCCTAGCGCTTGGGAGACAGAAGCAGGCAGGTTTCTAAGTTCAAGGCCAGCCTGGTCTACAGAATGAGTTCCAGGACAGCCAGGGCTACACAGAGAAACCCTGTCTCGAGAAAAAAAAAAAAAAAAAAAAAAAAAAAAACGGGGCACTGGGCACAGGAAAGGCAGGTGCCCTCTTTGTGGGCTCCAGTGACTTTATGACGTCCTGTGGCCTCTCTGCTCCATTGCTGTTTCTCATCAATGTGACAGATGCTTTTTCCTCTTGCTTCCAGGCTCTGGTGTCTACCAGCTGCCAGGGCCACTCTTCCTCTGCTCTGTGGGGCAGGTTCCACTCCTGTTTTCCCCTGTCACCGCGCATCTGTCTGCTTAGAATAGATGTCATCCATTGCTGATGACTCAAAAACCTGTATCCCAAACCGACATGGCTCCACAGTTAAGAACAGTGGCTGCTTTTCCAGAGGACCCAGGTTTGATTCCAAGAACCTACGTGGCCACTCACAACTCTATCTGTAACTACAGTTCCAAAGAATCCAACAGGCACCTTCAGGGCACCAGGCACACACACAGGCAAAATACCCATACAGATAAAATACATTTTTTAAAATTTTTTAAAGATTTATTATATATACACTGTAGCTGTCTTCAGACACACCAGAAGAGGGCATCAGATCTCAATAGGGATGGTTGTGAGCCACCATGTGGTTGCTAGGATTTGAACTCAGGACCTTCAGAAGATCAGTCAGTGCTTTTAACCGTCATCTCTCTAGCCCCAAAAATACATTTTTTAATTGAAATAAAGAGGTGGGGAGGCTGCAAAGATGGCTCAGTGGTTAAGAACAACACTTGGTGTTCTTGCTGAAGACCCAAGTTCAGTTGCCAGCACACCCATTATCAGATGGCTCACAACCTCCTGTAACTACCTCAGCGCCCTCTTCTGGCCTCGTTTGGCACTGCACAAACAATACACCCACAACCGCATTCACTTAAAAATAAAGTATGTTTTTAAACCCCAGATACTGGATCTGATGCCCTCTTCTGGTGTGTCTGAAGACAGCAATAGTGTGTTCATAAAAATAAGTAAATCTTTCTTGGGCAGTGGTGGCACACACCTTTAATCCCAGCCCTTAGGAGGCAGAAGCAGGCAGGTCTCTGAGAGTTCAAAGCCAGCCTATTTTTTTTTTAATTTTTTAATTTTTATTTATTTTATGTGTATGAGTACACTGTAGCTATAAAGATGGCCATGAGCCATCATGTGTGTGGCTGCTGGGAATTGGACTCAGGACCTCTGTGGGCCCTGCTCGCTCCAGCATAATTCACTGTAGCTGTCTTCAGGTGTACCAGAAGAGGGCGTCAGATCTCATTACAGGTGGTTGTGAGCCACCTTGTGGTTGCTAAGATTCGAACTCAGGACCTTCGGAAGAGCAGTCAGTGCTCTTATCCACTGAGCCATCTTGCCAGCCCCCAGCCTCTCTATATAATGAATTCTAGACCAGGCAGGGAAACAGTGAAACCATATCTCAAAAAAAAAAAAAAAAAAATTAAAGGTAATAAAATAAATTTTAAAATAAAGAACTGCCTTCTACCAATGCTCATGTGAGCTCTCAGCACTGGTTCTCCCTGGTACTCTACTCTCCCCCACACACATAAACCATCCACATAAACACTCTCCTACATAATCTGCCCCCAGGATCTCTTAGCTCATCCCCACGGCTCTCACCCAGGCAGCGTCCTGGGCTTCCTCACTCCCACCTCATTTCCTTTAGACATAGCCTCCTAAAATGAGAGCAGTCAGTCACGTACTTCTCTGCTTCATCCTTTTTTGGCTTTGCATGGTGCTGATAGGGAGATAATTCAGGCTGCTTCTCTCAGCCCCTGGAGCATGGCCCCGCTTCTCTCACCACTTTTCTGCCCCCAGCTTCCTTCTCTCAGCTGCCTTCTCTCAGCTACCGAACAGAACAGGACCTGTGTGGTCTGCTCCAGAGTCCTAGACTCTTCCTTGGGACTTAGTTCAAGTATTACCTCTTTGAAGATCTATCACTGGCCCCACTGTAATGACCGCTAGGGCAGCCATAACAAAAGGTTGCAGATTTGGAGCTTAAGGAATAGAAATGTATTTTCTCAGGCCAGGCATAGTGGTATGTGCCTTTATCCTAGCACTTGAAAGGCAGGGGCAAAAAAAAAAAAAAAA
>JADRCC010231886.1:0-12005 GCA_019843855.1 Hylomyscus alleni
TTTTTTTTTTGTTTTTGTTTTTGTTTTTGTTTTTCTTGAGACAGGGTTTCTTTGTGTAGCCCTGGCTGTCCTGGAACTCACTCTGTAGACCAGGCTGGCCTCAAACTCAGAAATCCTCCTGCCTCTGCCTCCCAAGTGCTGAGATTAAAGGCATGTGCCACCACCGCCCGGCTTTTAAGAGTATTTTCCCATGGCATTTCAGCTGGGACTGGAGTTTCTGCCGACTGTAAGAGCCATCACCAAGGTCTGCAGCAGAGTGTGTTATGTAAATGTCGTTCCATTTACATCTGCAATCAGTCCCTTATGATTCACCTGTGGGTATCGCGTCACACAGATTATGCATGTTATGTAAATGCTCTGCTAGCTATCTATAATCAGTCCCTTTTATGCTTCATTTCTAGGTATTACGCCTGTGTATCATAATATGTTTGCTTTAATGAGTGAAACAGAAAGGATCTGGTACCCACCCAATCATGTCTTCCACATAGATGAGTCGACCAGGCATAATGTGCTCTACAGGATAAGGTACTTGCTCACGTTGAGTGATTCACGTGTTAGTAAAAGACAAAGCAAGAGAAATTGCTGGCTCTGTGAGGTGATGATTATGATGTTGTGTTCTGTTTGGATGCCACTTCATGACTTTTGATTATAATTAAGAATTTTAAAAAAAGAACAGATGAAAATAGCTTGTGTAAAATCAGTCCTTAGTGTCTGGAATATTGCCAGTTTCCCAGGAAATGTGATGCATGTGCAATAAAAAGCAATCTTAATTTTTTTGTTTTTAGAAATATGTTTTTAAAGTTGAAGGTTTTGTTTATAAGTTAATTTATTTAGCAACATATGACAATGTGAAAAAATATTAATATTCAGAAAAATAAAAATCCAGATTTTTTTTCTGTATAAAAGAATAGCAAAGAAATAATTTTGATCTTACAGACAGCTGTAATCCTCCAAGCACTTACATGTTATTTAATTTTCTTATGACTTAATGAAATATTAAGAATTCCCTGTAACACATGAAGAATCTGATGCTGTGATATATTACTCACAGTTATTCATTCCCTTTATAGCTTAGACCTAGTTTTCCTCATAAAATGCCTTCTAACCAGCTTGCATTTACCCCATTAAAGAGATAATAGGTGTAGTATTTACTGTTCATTATTTGATGATTTTATTTATTGATTTTTATTTGTTGAGACGGGAGCTCATGTATTCCAGACTTTCTCTGACCTCACTGACTAAGCAGGACTGACCTTGAACTTCTGATCCTCCTGCCTCTAACTTTCAGTGGTTTTGAGATCACAGGCATGGACCACCACACCCAGTTTGTTTTGCTGGAAATCAAACTCAGGGTGTCAGATGTGCTAGGCAGTGTCATGACATTAGTAGTACTTGATGAGTCCTTAATAAGTTTTCATTACTTATTTTCTTCTCCTTAGTTTGTATAAAGTATGTAAATGTGCCAGGCGGTGGTGGCACACGCCTTTAATCCCAGCACTTGGGAGGCAGAGGCAGGCGGATTTCTGAGTTTGAGGTCAGCCTGGTCTACAGAGTGAGTTCCAGGATAGACAGGGCTATACAGAGAAACCCTGTCTCAAAAAACCAAAAATAAAATAAAATAAAATAAAATAAAATACGTAGATGCATGTATTTGAGTTTTCTGCTTTTAAGGTAAGACAATGTTAGTAAAAGAGTTCAGGGTCTAAATAGGGAACATATGAAAAGCAGTGCAGTGGGCCAGAGGAATGGCTTGGTGGTTAAAAACCCGGACTACTCTTTCGAGAGGACCCAGCTTCCATTCCTAGTACCTTCATGGCAGCTCATAAATGTCTGTAGCTCAAGTTTCAGGGTGATCTGATGCTCTCTTCTGGCCCGTACACAAAATAAATATTTATTTTAGAAGAAAAACAAAAGTAATGGCCTTTTTACATACAAGTGGCCAATTGTAACAAAATAATGAAGCTTTCATAAACTAATTTTATAGCTTTAATTATTTGGGAATAATCTAAATAAGAAAAATAAGAAACAATATGGGCATCAGAGTTTGCTTTTTAGCATTATAATAAACATCGTGACCAAAAGCAACCTTGGGGGAGGAAAGGGTTTATTTTATGCTACAGTTTACAGTTCCCCTGAAGGGGAGACGGAGCACAAACTCAAAGGAGGAGCTCCTAGAGTCAGGCGCTAATGGAGAGACCAGCTTACCTCCCCTGACTCGCTCAGATATCTCTCTAATACAACCTAGGTTCACCTACCCAAAGGTGGTGCCATCCACAGTGGGCTAGGCCCTTCCATATTGACAGTTAATCAGAAATTATTTGACTACAGACCAATCTTTTTTTTGTTGTTTGATTTTTGTTTTTTTGTTTTTGTTTTTGTTTTTCTAGACAGGTTTTCTCTTTATAGCCCTGGCTGTCCTGGAACTCACTCTGTAGACCAGGCTGGCCTCAAACTCAGAAATCCACCTGCCTCTGCCTCCCAAGTGCTGGGATTAAAGGCGTGCGCTACCACTGCCTGTCGACTACATGGAGGCAATTTTTAATTTACATTTCCTCTCTCATATAACAGTTGCTTGTGTCAGTTGACAAAAAAACAAAACCAAACAAAAACCCCTTAACTAGCACAATGAATAAATTAGAAACCTAGTTGGAAAGTGAGAATATGATATAACTATCCCTAAGTATCCATGGTGCACTGAGCCTCTTTGGATATCAGATTCATGTATGTTCAAGGCATAGGACTTGAGTAAATATTTCTCCAGAGAAATGTTTGGCATGCAAATAGCTAATAGGCATTTGAAAAGATACTCAACATCATTAGTCTTGTGAGAAATGTAAATCAAATGTGCTACATAGGTTAACAACCAATCCACTAAGATGGCAAAAGTCGACAGGCAGGCAATAACAAATGTTGAAAATTATTTGTACTAATTAGAATGCTCACACACTGTCCGTAGAATAGGAAACGGTACTGTCACTTTTGGAAAAGATTGGCCATTTCTCCCAAAGATAAATACAGTGCTGCCAACGTGAATCCACAATTACACTCTTCACAGAGTGTTTTTCACATCAGCATAGAAACAGAAACAACTCAAATGCTTTTAAAGTGATGCATGAATGATTAAGATATGGCATATCATATAGTCCAGTATTAATTCATTAGGAGAGTGGAATAAAGCAGATGCTACAATGGTGATGAAACTTACAAACATTATGCTAAGTAAATGAAATCACATAAAAAGATAACATATCAAAGCCATTATTTTGAATATAAAATGAGTAGAATAGAATTTGTAAAGGTGGTAGCTTGTAGCTAGGGGTTAACAGTGTGACTTACTTGAGTTTGATTGCTAATACATATGGAGAAAGAATAAAAATGTAAAATTAAATTGTGGTGATATTTGTACCACATTGACTACTACAGATCACTCAACACTTTAATGTGCAGACTGTATGTAGATAAATTACAAATCAAGAGCTTTTAGTTTCAAAGGTGAATGTACTTAATTTTTTTGAAAGATATATTTTAATATTCATTTTCCTAAAAGAAGAAGTTATTTGTGTGCACAGCAAACTGCACTTTTAGACTTAGAATTTTTGCTGACTTTCATGTCTCCATTTCTCCAGTTCCCTTTAATTGCTTCTCTACTCCATCCTATTATTTACTGCCCCGAGGTGGGCTGTATGCCTTGACTTTATAGTTACTTACGTTCCATATGCTGCTGCTCTTGCTCCATGCTGTGCTTGTTTGTTTGTTTATGGAGACGAAGTATTATTGTAGGTAGCCCAGGATAGTCTCAGATTCATGCTTCTCCTGCCTCAGCTCCTGGGTGTTGGGATTATAGATGTGCTCTAGGATGCTTTCATCTGTTTCCTGTGTTTCCCGCTGACATTGTTATCATGTTATTATACAGAAAGCCTTTTGTTTCACAACCTGTATTCAACACTGCTATGTATGTTTTATAGCACAGCACTAACAACTTGGTGTGTTGAGGGTGGCTGAACTTCCTGTGGTTTGTGTGAGCTCTGGAGGCTGATGGAATGAATGTTCCATGTCTTACAGGTTTTACTTTCCTCATTGGTACTGCAGTGGTAGCAACAGAACCTACAGATATGGAGTATCTCGTGGGGCTGAAGCTCCTCTTCTTGACGACTTTGTCATGTCTTACCTTTTTGCTCAGGTATAATTATAATTATATTAATTATATTAATCCTTTTTGTATGTGTACTAAACCAGAACTTTCTTCCTATATGGTGTGCATCTTAAGAAGGTAAGTGAGCGTCGTGTGGGGAGACTGCAGTCCTACCTGAGGCACCAGGTATAAAGAGAAAAAGGGAGAGTATTTAATAATCATGTTCGATCTCATGATTCCTTGAATTGACCCTTCTGAAATCACTTTTTTTTCTTTTAGGATCTAAGTCATTTTAAGGATTTTTTTTTTTTAAAAAAGATAGCATAAATTTAACAGCACAATTCATGTGACCATTGGATAGTGAAATTCTATAGAGTTTTTAATAAATAAATTTGGGCTGGGCGTGGTGGCGCACGCCTTTAATCCCAGCATTTGGGAGGCAGAGGCAGGCGGATTTCTGAGTTCGAGGCCAGCCTGGTCTACAGAGTGAGTTCCAGGACAGCTAAGGCTACACAGAGAAACCTTGTCTCAAAAAACCAAAGAAAAAAAAACAAAACAAAAAAAATTTTGGATAGTTTCATGTTGAAATGGTAGGTAGTAAAATGTAACAAGATTCTTCTAGAACATAAGAAGTGAGCTGTGATAGTTGATAGGCTCCTCAGGGGAGGCTGGCCACATTTGATACTTAGAGTGGGAGCTGTGTTCAGCTATTTGTCCACAAGTACTATGATGATACACCCCTCTAGTGTTATTTGAACATTTCATAATGCATTCTTTATCTTGAATTAAATAGTAATTGAAATATTTTCTTTGTAAACTATTCTCTTCTTTTTCTTCTTTCTTTCTTTCTTTCTTTCTTTTTTTTTTTTTTTTTTTTTTTTTTTTTTTTTTTTTTTTTTTTTTTTGAGACAGGGTTTCTCTGTATAGCCCTGTCTGTCCTGGAACTCACTCTGTAGACCAGGCTGACCTCAAACTCAGAAATCCACCTGTCTCTGCCTCCCAAGTACTGGGATTAAAGGCGTGTGCCACCACTGCCTGGCTCAAACTTTTATTTTCATGGCTACTACGTTTAACTATCCTATCAGAGAAAGAAACACGACAAGACAAATTCATTGAAAAATGAAACAAAACAAACAAAAATGAAACAAAATGAAAAACAAAACAAAAACTACTACTGCATCATTATGAGTGTCTAGTCTTTCAAGAATACTTTCCGCCTGGTCCCAGGCAAGCTACCCATTCCAGTCTCTCTGAGGTGCTTTGTGCTCAATTTGCCTCATTCCTTCTAAGTCTTTGTTCTGCTTTATGTCCATCAAAAATGCCTTCATCATTTAAAAAAACAAAACTAAGTTTCAAATCCTCCATGAAACATTTTAATTATGCCCATTGTATACAATTTTAACAGTCTCTAGGTTCCTAAAGTAACTTCTGTGTGGTACTTCACATTATATTACCTGACAGTGAAATGATCTGCTTTTTTGTTTAGCTTCCAAGAAAAACATCTGCTCTTTCTGGTGGATTAAGACCACCTTCTATGTTTCTTTATATTCCATGCAAACTCTAGTACAGTGCCTTCAATATGAATTGAAGTCAGTGTACATTTGATGAATTATTATTTATTTTAGCTTAGGCTTTTTATTTTTATGTTTTTAAGATAAAGCTTTATGGCCGGGCAGTGGTGGTGCATTCCTTTAATCCCAGCAGTTGGGAGGCAGAGGCAGGTGGATCTCTATGAGTTACAGGCCAGCCTGGTCTACAGAGCAAGTTTGAGGACAGCCAGGACTACACAGAGAAACCCTATCTGGAAAAACAAACAAAACAAAAACAAAAACAAAAAAAGAAAGGAGAAAGTAAGATAGGCTGTGAACCCAATTTAAATCAGTTTCTATTTGTATGTGAACCTTGGTTAATTCTTTGGGTTGTTTTTTTGTTTTTTGTTTTGTTTTGTTTTGTTTTATTTTGTTTTTTGTTGTTTTGAGACAGGATTTCTCTGTATAACCCAGACTGTCCTGGAACTCACTCTGTAGACCAGGCTGGCCTCGAACTCAGAAATCCTTTGTGGTAGAATGATTTAAAAATAAAAGCAGCCCTTTCCTGTTGGGCGTGTGTGGTTGAGGCAGGGGATCGATGCAGCCCGTCTCTCATTTTCATCGTAGACACTTCTACTGCAAAGATGGTCAACATACCTAAAACCCGAAGGACTTTCTGTAAGAAATGTGGCAAGCAGCAGCCTCACAAAGTGACCCAGTGTAAGAAGGGCAAGATTTCCCTGTATGCCCAAGGAAAGCGGCGATACGATCGAAAGCAGAGTGGCTACAGTGGGCAGACAAAGCCAATTTTTCGAAAGAAGGCCAAAACAACAAAGATTGTACTCAGGCTTCAGTGTGTTGACCCCAACTGCAGATCCAAGAGGGTGCTGACCATTAAGAGATGCAAGAATTTTGAACTGGGAGGCGACAAGAAGAGGAAGGGCCAAGTGATCCAGTTCTAAAACTTGTGTTCTCTAAAGCAGTAGAAAAATGACCTGCTAGAGAATAAAGTTACTGTTAATAATAAGAAAATCAAATTAATAAAAGCAGAAATTGATTTGTTATTTTTAAATGCATATTTTAGAAGCTAATTTATAACATAATTAAATGTGATAGTAAAGCCTGAGCCATTTCCTTATCATTTGTGTTTTTCAGTGGCGGCATGATTTTGTTCATGGATGGATAAAAGTACCCGTGACTCATGAAACTCAGGAAGAGTGTCTTGGAATGGCAGTGTTAGACATGATGAGAATAGCTAAGGAGAAGGACCAGACTCCACTGGCTGTCTATAACTCTGTCAGGTAGTTTCCTCTCATAAAGTATTAGATATTTTGTATAGTTTACTTGTATTTCCTGTGTTTGCTCACATGTTTTGATTTTATAATAAAAATGGAGGAGTTATGAAGATGGCCCAGTGGGTGAAGTACTTACTGCAAAGACCTGAGTTCATATCCCTGAACCCACCTAAAAGCTGGGATGACAGTGTATATCTGTTACTGTAGTTGGGTTAGGTAAAGGCAGACAGGTCTCAGAGAGTTACTGATCACCATTCCAGTCAACACAGTGAGACAGGTCCAGGCTCAGTAAGAGACTGTCTCATAAAATAAGGTTGAGGGGCTAGAGAAGTGGCTTCTCGGGTAGAGGTGCTTGCTACACCAGCCTGATGACCTGAGTTTGATCCCCGAAGCCCACATAAAGGTAGAAGGAGAGAACTGACCTAACAGAGTTATCTCTGACCTCTAGGCAAGTGCTATGGCAGTGGGCCCCCAAATATATCATGGACATATCCACAATCATATAAAGTAAAACTTTAAAATAGGGTCTGGAGAGATGGCTCAGCAGCTGTGAGTACTGGTCACATTCCAAGAGCACCCAAGGTTGATAAGTCTCAGCACCCATAGTAGCTCACAGTCATTTGTAACCCCAGTCCAAGGGTATCTGATTCCCTGGCTTTTGCTGGCATCAGCATGCATTTGGTGCACAGATTTGTACTCTGAGTATGAGGGGACACACACAACAGTGAACTTTATACAAGTGGTCTGGACTTAACCTTCTGCATATTAGATTTTAAGAATCATAATGGAGTCTTACAGGTCAGCCCTAATGGCTGTAAGATGTCTATTTTAAAAAATATACATACATTTATATATACATATATTGGGTGTTATAAATATATTGTATGTGTGTTATATATTGTGTGTCTGTGTGTGCTCGCTGGTGTGTGCATGTGCACGAAGCAGTTGCAGCCAACCTCCCAGTGAGTGACTCTGTTGCTCCTTGCTGAGTGACCTCAGTGCACTTCCGTGTCTACTTTGTAGGAGATAAGCTTCTTTGTTCTCTTCCTTGGTCTGTAAGTATTCCTGCTGTGCTTTTAGGTGTCTTATTAGGCATTGACACAGAAAGGAGGCTGTAAAGTCTGATTTTAGGAACTCAGAAATTTAAATGATTACCGGGCAGTGGTGGTGCACGCCTTTAATCCCAGCACTTGGGAGGCAGAGGCTGGTGGATTTCTGAGTTACAGGCCAGCCTGGTCTTCAGAGTGAGTTCCAGGACAGCCAGGGCTACACAGAGAAACCCTGTCTTGGAAAAAAAAAAGAAATCTAAATGATTAAATCTAAAGGGAAACAGAAAAATTCTATTTTGCACTCTATTTGGCTTGATTGCTATTAAAATGCAGACCGACAGGAAGGGGCGATACCCAGCATGGCTTCAGAGTCACTGTGTAGCACAAAAGGCCTTACACTTGTAGTCCTCCTACCTCTGCCTCGCAGGTACTGAGACTCCAGGTGTGTGTCACTATGCCTGCTTATATGTATAACTATTTTTTTTTTGTTTTATTTTTTTGAGACAGGGTTTCTCTGTGTAGCCCTGGCTATCCTGGAACTCACTCTGTAGACCAGACTGGCCTCCAACTCAGAAATCTGCTTGCCTCTGCCTCTCAAGTGCTGGGATTAAAGGCGTTACCACCACCACCTGACTCAACTATTTTCTTGATTCTCATGGAATGAGGCTATAAACCTGTCTATAAGCTTTTTTTTAAAAAAATCACTTTTCTGCCTTTTATTAGTGTTTTATTAACTGTACGAAGTAATAGTTTCCTTTTATTTTCACACATGAATATCCACCTCACTACTATCCAAATAGTCCCCATTCTATTACTGGGAATTTTGGAATTTTGGTGTCTTTAAAAAAACAGAAATATTAAAAAAACAGAAATATTATAAGAATATTTTTTCTATGGTTATTTTTTCTTAGGTATTTTCTTTATTTGCATGCCATATGATATCTCCTTTCCCGGTTTCCCCTCCAAAAAAAATAAGATAAAATAAAATAAAATAAAATAAAACCCTGTTCCCTTCCCTCTCCCCCTGCTCACCGACCCACCTTCTCCAGCTTCCTGGCCCTGGCATTCCCCTACACTGGGACATAGAACCTTCACAGGACCAAGGGCCTCTCCTCCCATTGATGACCAATTAGGCCATCCTCTGCTATACATATGCTGCTGGAGCCATTAGTCCCACCATGTGCACTCTGGTTGGTGGTTTAGTCCCTGGGAGCTCTGAGGGTATTAGTTCATATTATTGTTCGTCCTAAGGGTCTGCAAACCCTTCAGTTCCTTGGATCCTTTCTCTAGCTCCTTCATTGGGGACCCTGTGCTCAGTCCAGTGGATGGCTGTGAGCCTCTACTTCTGTATTAGTGGGATACTCAGAGCCTCTCAGGAGACAGCTATATCAGTCTCCTGTCAGCCAGTACTTGCTGACATCCACAATAGTGTCTGGATTTGATGATTGAATATGGGAAGGATTCCCAGGTGGGGCAGTCTTTGGATTGTCCTTCCTTCAGTCTCTGCTCCATAGTTTGTCCCTCCAACTCCTTCCATGGGTATTTTGTTCCCCCTTTTAAGAAGGAACAAAGTATCCACACTTTGGTCTTCCTTCTTCTTGAGTTTCTTGTGGTTTGTGGATTGTATTTTGGGTGTTCTGAGCTTCTGGGCTAATATCCACTTATCAGAGAGTGCATACCATGTGTGTTCTTTTGTGACTGGGTTACCTCACTCAGGATGAATATGTTTTTATTTTAATCCTCATTGAAGGATATGAGGCTGATTTAGATTGTCCATAGCTGGTAACAATGATTTGCCTCATGCTCTGGCAGAGGTGTGAGTTTGCCAGCTGCAGATAGTTTCTGCAGTTATGTGATGTTTGGAAGTCTGGGGACTTTTTAGAAGGTGTATAGGAAGTGGTGTATTAGAGGGCTCTAGAAAGTGGGGTGAGTTGTTGGTTGGTAGTTGGTTTGTTGTTGGTTGTGGTTCGTTAAGTAGTCATGTGCAGAGAAGAAAAAGAAATTAGATATCCTGATGGTGGAGATCAAACTCTCGCGAAGGAGCTTGAAACCCCTAATCAGTAGGAAGTGGTCTAACAATAGCATCGCCATCTTTCCAACACGACTTCATTCATGGTTCTTTCCTCTCTCCGCTCTATCTTTCCTTTCTCTGTTATCTAGTGTAGGGCATTGAAAGGATGGAAGATTTATTTATTTATTTTTATGTATATGAGTACACTGTAGCTGTATAGATGGTTGTGAACCACCATGTGGTTGCTGGGATTTGAACTCAGGACCTTTGGAAGAGCAGTCAGTGCTCTTAACCACTGAGTCATCTCTCCAGCCTGAAAGGATGGAAGAAAAGGTGTGGAAAGGGCGGAAAAAAGAACTCAGAAAGTAACGCAGAACAGGTACAATTCTACTTTGTGTTTTTTTCAGAAACTCTGGACTCTGCCTATGAGAGGAAACGTTCTAGTAATTTTTTCATTCCTTTTACTTTAAAAATTGATAATTATTAAATAGTCATAAGGTTTTTGGATACTTTGAAATAGCTTAGTTAAATGCAACTGACATCACAATGTATACATATTTAAGACTATTAAACTTTTTAAGTATATTCACAACATCTTATAAAGAGGGTCACACAATCTTCAAAATAGTTCTTCCTTCCTAAAAGAAACCCCCTGAGGATTTGTGTTTCAGCCCTCATCTTCCTTTCCCTAGACTCTGGCAACCATTGATCTATCTCTGTCTTTCTGGATTTGCTTATTTTGGTCTTTTTATATAAATGGAACCATACATGGAGTGGCATTTTCCTGACTCTGACTTCTTCTGATGTTTTCTCTAAGTTTTTAATTTTATTCATTGTCAATGCATGTGTATGAAAGTGTGGGTTTGTGCATGTCATGTGGAGGTCAGAGAACAACTTTCAGGAATCATTTCTCTTCCTCCATTGTGAGAGCTGGTGATGTAACTCAAGTGTGGGGCTTTTATGGCAAGTGCTTTTACCCACTGAGAGCTCTTGCCAACCTTAGCATAGTGTTTTCAAGGTTCAAAAATATGACAGCCTATATCAACTATTTACTTCCTTTTTATTGAAAACCAGTTCCGTTTTATGGATATATCATGCTTTGCTCACCTGTTCATCATTTGATGAAAAGTTTGATTGTTCCCACTCTTTGGCTCGTGTAGATAATGCTCCTGGGATGCTTTCAGGGTATGGATTTTTATTTAAATATTTCTAAGCATAATTCCTATTCATATGATAGTTCAAATTACCTTCTTGAGAAAATCTTGCAAATCAGCTATATCATTTTATATTACCAACTTTTCCAACACTTATTAGTGTTTGTCTTTTTATTAGCTATGTTTTTGAGGCAAGGTTTTCTACATAGCTGTGACTAACGTGGAACTCAGTGTAAACCAGGGTGGTCTAGAGTGCACAGAGGTGAGCCGGCCTTTGCCACACCTGAGGTGAGGTTAAAGGCATGTGCCACTATGCCCTGTAGGTTATTTGTCTTTTCCCATCCTGGCAGGGGGTAGTGATGTCTGGTTGTGGTTTTAGTTTTATTTCCCCACTGACTACTGATGATTAGTAGCCTTTGAAAAGCTTATTGACCAAATGCATATCTTCTTTGAAGAATGTTCATTTAAATTCTTGGTCATTTTTAAAGTGAGTCATTTATATTCAGTTTACATTTATTTAAATAAATAAATGCATTTATATTTTATTATTGTGTTTAAAAATTCTTTTTTAGTCTGGATGCAAAATAAGTCTCCAGATACAAGTCATCTTTTTCATAATTTGTGATGTATTATCTTTTAAATCTCTTGATTGAATTATTTATAGAACTAAAGTGACTAAATGTAAAATTAGAGGTAAAATGAACGAAATGTGAACTGATCAGAAACTAGGTCATTGTAGTGCTTCCTCCAGGACATGTGATAGGTTGGGTTGGGTTACTATGAGAAAAATGAGAGAGAGAGAGAGAGAGAGAGAGAGAGAGAGAGAGAGAGAGAG
>JADRCC010231920.1:0-13486 GCA_019843855.1 Hylomyscus alleni
TGTGTGTGTGTGTGTGTGTGTGTGTGTGTGTGTGTGTGTGTGTGTATTCATGTGTAGGGAGGTGAGAGTTATGCAGGTCAGAAGACAACCTTAAGTATCGCTCATCAGTAAGGTTTCACTTCGTTTTTTAAGACATAATATTTCGATATTTTGGAGCTTACCAAGTAGAAAAGGCTAGTGGGGCAGTGAGCCTATGTCCTCAATGCTATTTGTACAGCTGCAGGCCACCACATCTGGCTCTTCCATCGGTGCTAAGGATCTGAACCCATTCCCTCATGTATGGATGGCAAGCAGTGTATTGTCTAAGCCACCTTCCCAGTTCACCCAATCCACAAAGCTTCATTGTGTGTGCGTTCATTGCAGTATACGTGTGTGTACATGTACATGCCAATGTGATCAGCTGTACATATGCCTGAATCTGCAGAGGCCAAAAGTTGATGTCCAGTGTCTTCCTCTAACATTCTCTACCTTCTGTGTTGAGGGGGTTTCTCCTCAGCCAAGAGCTAGTCATTTGGCTAAGCTGTCTGGCCAGAAGACTCTTGCATGGTCTTATCTCTGTTCTTCACCCAGTTCTGGTTTTACAGGTACATGACACCAGACCTGGCTTCTACAAGTGTGCTAGGAATCTGAATTCTGATCCTCACACTCGTGCAGCAGGCACCTTGCCCACTGAGCCATCCCCCAGATCCGAAGCCTCATACTTTAAAAGGCAGTACTTCTAGGATAGATTTAAAATATATGAAGAGCTGTCATTGTATTTCGAAATGAGAGATTGGATATTTTCCCATACCAAGTATGTTTTACAGGCAGAGGCCTATTTCCTACAACATGTTTTATCTAATGTATTTCTACTCAGAGATAAAGCATTTAAACAGGCTCACATTTATAAGCACTAAGTTGCTAATTAGAATCCAAAGTGAGACTCTGTAATAGAGTTCAGCCTTAATGTGAACAGTGTTTCCTGGGGTTACACAGACAGTTCACATGGGTGAGGTGTTAGCTGCCATCACACCAGAGCAGTTGGCTGATTCATTATGAAGGTGTGAACTTGGTCATGTCTTTGAGTTGACGCTCCCTCTAGAGCAGTTGACTAGATAATTGCTCCGCCCTGGTGCCTAATCGGAACTCAGTAGGTGTGAGACCTCAGTCTGCCACTTAATGCATCAAAGGAATGTACTCTGAGAGATTGGCACTTCTAGTAATTGGACACACATTCTACCATGTTGTTAGAGAAAAGTAAGATCCACTTCATGGGGCTGGAGGAATGAATGGCTCAGTGATTAGGAGTGTTTCCTGCTCTTGCAGAGGACCCAGATTTCATTCCTCTGTAACCATATGGCAGCATTTGCCTGCCTGTAACTCCCACTCAAGGGACCTCTTCTGACCGCCTTGACCTCCTACATACACATGCACACAAACTCAAACAGACATACATTCATATACAAGAATGAAGGAAGGACAGGAGGATAGAAATAAATATTTTTTTTAAAAATCTACTTCATCAAAATCTATCAGAATTTGTGACACCCCCTCAAAGAACAGTGTCATATCTAACCTTTATTGTATATGTATATATGTGTGTATTCATGTGTGTGCCAGTACACATGAGCCTATAGGTACAAGTACTCATGTGTAAATGTTCAGATAGTGACCTGAGGATCACCAAGGGTGTCAATCCTTAGTTGTCATACATGTTCCTGAGATGGGATCTCACAGTGACCTGAAACTCAGCAAATAGGCCAGTCTGGCTGGCCCAGCAAGCCCCAGGAACCTACCTGTTTCTGCTTCCAGTGTGTTAGTATGAGTATCATCAGATTACACTGCATGCCCTGCTTTTCATACAAGGGTTTTAGGATCCAGCTCAGGACCTCATACTCTCCCCAGCTTCAGGGATGCTTACATGCTGCTGCTACCTGGAAAGTTCAAACTCAAAAACCAAGCAGTCAGATAACTACAGCAAAAGCAAGAAAACTTCAAAATGTGTTTACAGTTTTGTGTGGCAGCATTCCTTGCTATCCAGGGGTCCCAGGCTACACGTAGGTAGGAACAGAAACATCCCTAAAGTAGAGATCTGGTTTTTCTCTTTCACCTGATGACAATCAGATTTCCTGCTGCATTATCTGCATGACTAATAGCCAAAAGGAAAATACCAGAGGCTGGGGCCGGGGAGGCGGGGGATGGCATAAAATGTTTGCTCTACAAACATGAAGACTTTCGAGAAAAAGTCAAGGATGTGTCCAATATCCTAGGACTGTGGAGTCAGAGATAGGAGGATCCCTAATATTTACTGGCTGTCCCCTAGGTTTAGGGAAAGTCTATGTCTCAGAAAATAAGGTCAAGAGGACTAAAAAAGACACTTGAAGTTGACCTTTGGCCTCCACACACATGCCTACATAAATGTGTGAGGGTACATGCATACACACACACACACACACACACACACACAGTGAGGGGGGGCGGTAAATCATCACTATTTGGCTACATCTTCCTTCATTTACAAAAGTATATAGTTGGACTTAAATTCCTCAATCCTCAGTAATGAAATACTGAGGAAAATACATTGAAGAAAATACATTGAAGATGTCATGCAATTTCTGATGACATTGACATCTATGGGTACAACCTTCTAGACATTCTCGTTTTGTCTATACCTTGTTGTTAAAATGAGGTAAGATGGATACTGCTGGAACATTGTGGCATTGCTAATGTTTCCTGAGGAGACATAGACCAATATCTCTTCCCCTCAGATAAGGCACCAACAACAGACCAAAGTGAAGACTCAGTCTAATTCACATGTGTTTAACCAATGAGTATATTGGTTTATTTTAATAGAATATGTTCAATGGTTACTGATAAAACCCTAGGTAGCCCCCAAACAGATGTATCACTTCAAAGTTCTACCCTATCATGGGTGACGACTTTATAGAAGCTGCATCATAGAATCCAATTTTCAGCCAATTTCCTAATTCCTATCACTTGAGGTTGGAGAGGGGTTAGGAAAGAGTAATGGCTGGTTTCAGGTGAAGGTCCTGTGACCGTTCTTTTCTCTGTCTACTAGGGAGAGACAATAATTCCATAATTCCATTATCATTACCACAGACCTTCTACCTCTGTGGTGTTCTGCTTAGATTAGTTAGTTACCATGGCTACTGGGCCAAGGGACTCTCTAAACTGGAGGTAGAATGATCATGTTATGCCATACAACAACAAGTGGACAGGGACCAGGGCTGCGAGCTCCCAATCAACCACTCACAGCATAGCTTTCCAAGATAATGATGCAACCTGAAATGTCAGAAGTGCCGAAGTCAAGAAGCCCTGGTGTAGATGTGTGTCTACCACCGTTAAGTGCAGATACCGAACACAAACTCTCTCATTATACAGAAGGGTTGCTCCTGTTTAATTTGTTCTCAGCAGATCAACAAGACATTGTTTTCCCAGCCATCTGTTGAGACTGAAATAAGCTTTACTGTTCTATGCCTGACATTTCATTCACATTTGTCTTAATGAGACTTCACTCTGGTTTGGTGACTCTCCTCTCTGCTCAACAGACTGCCTTCGAGTCTGGTTGAGACAACTGAGCTCAGCTCATGGGTTCTAGTGGAAGTTGGCTTAACCCTTTCGCTGACTCAAAGGAAGGAACAAATATTCACTGCTCCTGCTCAACATTTTGGAAATGTATAACTAATGAATGGGTTGAAGTGTGATTCTCTTGGTCAATTCAGGATCTGTAACTATTTACCATTGGACAATTGCTGTACAAATTCATGAAAATGAAGATATGTATTCTGTGTGTGTGTCCCAGATACTTGAGCATGAATATATGTGTGAAGGCTAGAAGTCAATCTCCATTGTCAATATTCAGAAGCTACCCATCTTTTGTTTTTATTATTTTTTTATCATTGGCAATTATCATGCGTGCATACTATATATTTTGATCAACTCCAGCTCACTTGGTCCCCTCCTACTCTCCCCATATCCTCCCCACTTTCCATTTCAGCTTCATATACTTCTTTTTAAAACCTATTGGATCTACTTTGTGTTGCCAGTATATATGTGGGGTCACCTTACAAAGAACATATAGCCACTTAGGGTCCATTCCTGTGGAAAACTGATATACTGCCCAGAGATCAACAATTGCTGACAGCTCCTTAGCTGGGAGTGGAACATTGTGACTCCTCTGATCACTGCTGTGATTTGGGCTGTCCTAATCCTGGGTGGGTCTTGTGCATGCAGACCCAGCTACTATGAGTTTATGTGTACAGTTCCCTGTCATGTTCTGAAAAGACTGTTTTTGCATCAGTCCTACATGACCCGGCCCTTACAGTCTTTCTGTCTGTCCCTTCTTCTGAGCTGATACCTCAGTCTTGGAGATAGAGGGAGTGATAGAGATATTCCATTTTGACCCAAGCAACGCACAGTCTTTTATTATCTCCACATTGACCAGCTGGATAATATTATCCAGCTGCTCCAAAAATAAACTTCTTCCATGAGGGTTGACAGCTACACTAAATGAGAAGTGTAAAGATGAAATCCTGGAGGCACATTAATGTATTTAGCAGAGTAGTAGTTAGTATCGAGTTCTGCCCTCGGGCTTATAACATACCTAGCCATGAGTTCTTAACCCAGTTAACAGTACCCGAAATGAGTTCTGTCTTGTGAAGACAGACTTCATAAAGTGATTGGTTATTCTCATAACACTTGTGACACTCTTGTATCCATGAGCATATATTGCTGGGCCATTTTATAGCCTGCCATGTTGACAGCAGTTTAGAATGCCGATTTCTTCTCTCCCCTAGTAATGTGAATAGTGCTTTCCAGCATTGAGAGAGTTAACTAATAGTGATAAAGCTTTCAGATCAATACCTTCTTGGTTTCCCCAGTGTCTTATGATTCAAGTATGTTTTATCTTCAGCGAAAGAGTCTCACTATCAAATTCTGGAGGGTAACTAAGAACAGAGGATATAATCTATAGATTTGATGGGAACTCTGTGGTATTCCACTGACCAAAAACTCAAAAAGAAATAACGCTCCCCTGACACCAAGGTTTTTATTTGTTTTCTCATGATGTCCATTAAGGGGATTGTACCTCATTTTAGGGTAAATCCATTTAATGTCCGTTTATATGTGTAGATGTATGTATTTTAGCAAGCTTCTACAAGAATTTTCCATATGACCTTTTCAGAGATCTTTAGTGTTATTTATTCCTCCCTTTAACCCCTTGTCTACCTTCATCTTGGTTATTAAGACATAGATTCTCACCAAACCTTGATTTAGCCAATTTTGCCTAATCTGACTGTCCAGGAATCTTCAGAGATCTATTTGTCTCCACATCTTCAGTACTAGGATCACAAGCATATACCACTACAACTGGCTCTTTATGTGTGTTTTTAGGGATCAAACTGGGTCATTGTACTTACATAACAAGCACTTTAACAACTATACTATCCACAGTCAACCAGATACTTGGTATTTGTGGTTGGAAAAGACTTAGGATATGCAGTGGTTTCCAGTGACTAGGAAATGATTTAGGTATAGCACTTGGGTATCATGCACATGGTCCCGGATTTCATCCACAGCACCAAAAATTTTGGGGTGAGGAAGGGTAACATTTTGGAGCATTTTCTATCTGGTTTATCAGAAATTAGAAATCACCTGTTGTATACTGGGTAAGGTCAGTTGATCTTGTGGAGTGCTTTTTCTTCCTTATGTGTCTGATACTAATTGAACCAATATCAGACAAGTATCTTATATCTACCAGAACTGACTTCACTGTAACATTTTCCATTCATGTTTTTGTGGGGCACAGTTACCTTTACCATCTGTAAGCTGGGGAAGATTTCTCACCTTCCTACTGCCTCCCAGCTTGCAGCCATTGGGGTGACAACTATTCGGGCTAAAAATGTCCTCCAAGTCTATGGGGAGCATGAGATGCAGCCATGAAACTGGTCAAAGTACAGATGTAGGATCTGTTGTCAGAGTTTGAGGCTCTCCCAGGCACTAATCCCCCTAATGAGTATATCCCCATGGTGTTAAGTAGACGACCAGCACATCAGACTTGTTCCCTCCTCTGACCTCATGCACATAACTATACAGCTCCAGAGTTTTTCCCAGCTGACAGCATCTGGAGAAGAGTGAGTGCACATAGACATTTAGGAGAGTGAATTAGGAAGGACTATCAGCCTTTAGCGTAGGTTCAAAGTCACATTTTTCTAGAGGTTACTGGGAATTACATACAGAATTCATTTATGTCTTCGAGTCTTCTAAAATGTAAATAAAAGAAGGAGAAAGAAATGGAGAAATAAGAAATGAACAATTATAAGGAAAAAACGAAAGCCAAAATCACAGTTAAGTGACTTGGGCAATGGTGCACAATCATCAATAGCTGGGCTGTAACCATGTGTCCCTGGCTACTTTATCCCATACATCAAACATGGAAAATATGTTTACACTGCTAATATGCCACTAAAAAGCTTGTTCTCTTAGCAAACTGTTCTTAACTGAGACATCATTTGTATATAACTCCTCAGTAGACATTACTGGATAAGTACATGGTATGCATCTTGATTTATTATAATCTTGGTAAACTGTGTGTAATTTAAAATGATGAATCATTAATGCGATTGATGGCTGCCAGCTATCAAACAACACCTACTTGTTTGCTGTTCCACCTACACAGAGCTATACATTGCAGTATTTGTTCTTCTTTGATCTTACTCTCAGTGGGGAATCCTGGCACACTTCCCTTCAACCCTCACCCTATCATCTCAAGGTCCAAAGTGTTCCAAATACCTGCCAGATTCCACCCACTCACCACACAAAGCCACCGGAGACATGTTCAAAGCGAGAGTGAAGGAGACGGGTAAGCGTGCTATATGGAGATATTAAGTCTCCTCATTCCCAGAGGTTCACAAAACCATCATCCCTGCTGCCTGAAAGTTCTGTGTAGAAAAGCAGCCATTACCCACTCCATTTAACTCTTAGACATCTAAACCCGAAGTGTGGGTTCTAACAAAAAATAGGTTTCACTATACTCTCATCACAGTCAAATATTTGAAAGTATAGGATGATGAGATGTTTGCTGTCTGGCTTGGAGTTAGAACTATGTGGTGTAAAGAAAGCCAATGAACCTTTCTGAAACTCCCATTACTCATGTGTTAAATGAGTACAACATCAGTTACCCTACTAGTAAATTGTATCAAGAGAAAGTGTATTGGCCACTGCTGAGCACAGAGAAAGGCAAGCATTCCTCAGATGTCATTAGTGTTTGTTAACTGTTGTTATCACCATCATCATTATTTCCCATAGGTCCCATGGGGTCCCTAGTTACAGCTGTTCTCATGGCCCTGGCTGCAATTAGATCTGCAATCCCAGTTGTGGGCCTGACATCTGACAGAGGTTACTGTTAATGTTTCCTATACGTAAAACTGAACTAATGACTGCTTCTTCCAAGATTCATTTTGAGGTGTGTGATAATTCTCTGCTGTGGCCTTATCATAGTTAGTGGTTCGTTTTTGTTTTTGACCCCAGTGAAGAAAAATTGGGATGGTAAAGGACAGGCCAACCCAAAGGATTTTTAGTGGCGGGATGTTTCATTTCAGCTAAACACTTGGAGACACCTCCCTCCCCCCCATGGCATTCCCACTGTTGAGCAATGTCCTTGCAAGAAGCTGGAAAGTACTGCTCTTCTATGCAAACCTTGGTAACTGCTTCTTGCTCTTATTAGAGATAGACAAGATGCGGAACTGGGCTTGGTGACCTACACTTCTTGCAAGACCATTTGTCTTGAGGGGAGAGACCAAGGACTGGGCCATATAATCAGGTTAAATCACTAATACTATGCAGCTTAATCCTTCCTGTTTTGAATGTAAATTCTTAAGCCATTGGCCAATGTTTTCCTATTTAGGGAACTAAGTAGAATAAGTAGCATTCAAATGAGGAACCCTTGGGAAGCTGTAAACAAATTTCATGAAAACAAGTAGACATTGAGAAGGCCAAGTGTTGATGTCAGTGCCAGCATCTGCAGGCATTGTGTGAGGACTGCATATGTTGACTCAACCCACATATGTTGAGATTTCCTCTTTTCTATAAAACTGGGAAGAAGGGACACATTAAAAAAAATACAATTTTTTTTCCTTAAAAAATTCTACAGCTCTTTATTCTTCCTACGCTTTCCATTTCTACTAAGGATTTTATCACCTTCAATGAGACTCAGAAGGTCAACTTCATGCCATTCTGGTTTCTCAGCCCTACTCTCCCAAGCACTATCTAAGTGCTGATGGATCTGTCGTGATGTCTCTCATGCCTGTTTTACTCTCCTCAGCTCTGCTATTTGATTTCAGGGATGTTGTAGCTTTGATAGGAACACTATAATCATAATTTTCATTTCCCTCATTGCCCCTTCCAGTCCCTTTGTGTGGGTGTGTATGTCTGGTAATAGAGTAACTTCATTGATTATGCTCATTTGATTATGTACCTATGACAAAGTCTGGCTTCATCTATCTTCATCCCTAAAAGTCTCTCTTTTGCACCTACATGCTCTGTTATAGTGGAACTGGCCTTTTCAAATATACCACCGCCCTTCCAGAACATTCCCTGGGCCTCCGTAGGGCTCTGTGGCATTTTTTCCTGTAATGAGAAATGGAGTAAGCAGCAAGCATGTATTCCTTTCTGCTTCTTAGATTTAAAGTTCGTTATTTATTTAGGTATGCATCTATGTATTTATTTATTAATATGAGATGTATATGTGTAAGAATGGGTAAGAATGGATGCAGAACATCCCGCATCATACATGAATGTAGCATTCAGAGGACAACTTTTTTAAAGCTGGTTCTCATGTGGGTTCCAAGAATCATACTTATTTCAACAGGCTTGATGACAAGTGCCTATACTCACTGAACCCTTATTTCTGTTATAAAAACATGACAAAAAAGCAACCTGGTAGAAGAAAGGGCTTAGTTCAGGTTATAGGTAACCACTCATTATTGAAAGAAAAGAAGATAGGGCAATAATAACTCAAATCTGGAGCTTGAAACAGTTACCATGGAGAATGCTTCTCACTGGCTTGCTCCCATTAGCTCCTGCTCATCCAACTTTTGTATTCAGCCTGGGATCACCTGCTCAGGATTTGCTGGCAGGTGATCCCAGTACTGCCCACAATATGATGGGACCTCCTTTATTCATTAGCAAACCAAAAAGAGAGCCCCACCTATTGTATCCCAGAAATTCTTGAGCTGAGATATGCTCTTCCCAGTAAGTTTTGTTAGTGCTGAGCTGACAATAATAACTAACCAGTATAACCATCTGGTCAACCCCACCCAAGGACTTCTTAGTGAGTGTGTGTCCCTATAGAAGGGTACACAGAATATAAATATACAGTCAAAATGGCAGAGGAAAAAAAGGTATATGCCACTACATCAGCAAATGAAACACAGTGGCCCCAAAATCTCCATGAATTCATTTCTTAGTTCGGCTTCTTTTTGAGTGATTAGATGTAATTATTAACACATCTGTGAGAACTCGTCCAGGAGGAAAATATACTCACAGCTTGTGTTGTGTTGGATGCTTTTTTTGTTTGTTTATTTTTAAAGAAATTTACTGTCCCTGAATTGTTGGCATCTAATTGAAAAGAAGAGCCTACACCTGGCCCAGGGACCGCACCTGCTAGATAGGTGACTCTCTCGATAGGTGACTGTTTCTCTTCTGCAGTTTAGGGAGAACTGTGAGCTCTGTAATGTTCTTTTTTTCCCCACCTTATAAGATGTGGGAATGTGATCACAAGAAAGTCCTAAGGCTTATAAGAAAGAGGGCTTGATAGGATTTGAAGGTGAAATGAAATACTTTGTTTCTCCCAGCTGATCCCCTTAGTTTAGCAAAACAGCTCAGTTCCTAGCATCTGAAATGCTATGATTAAAGACTGACTTCCTGTCTCTTCATATGCAAATCTGCTTAGGGTATCATTCATTTGCATCCGGATAAAAATGCAATGGCAAATACTTTGAAAGTAAGCACTGAGGTGTCCAACCTTTTCACATCTACAAGTTTGCAAAGAAGAACTAAACTCTTAGTTATAAAACCAAACAAAAACAAAAACAAAGAAGTAAGCAGAACGAGGCTAGAGAGTTGTCAGTAGTTAAGAGCACTTGCTGTTATTGCAGAAGACCTGAGTTTGGGTCCCAGCACCCATATCTGTTAGCTCACAGTTGCCTGTAACTCTGGCTCCAGGGGATGTCTAGGGGCCTGGCCTCCTAGGATGTCTGGCCTGCGTTGTATAGCTGAGTTTATGTTAGATACACACATCCATACACACACGTTAAAAATAAAAATGAAAATAAAAAAACAGAAATTTTACAAATGAAACCTGAAACTTAATAGAAATCAGTGTTTTTGGAGTCATCATTACACTATCCTGAATGGGAAATCCTGAGACAGGGATGAGATCTAGCAAAAGTTTTGATCAGTATAAAAGATAAAGCTGAGCACAAAGATCCACCGGCAACATGTACTTGAAGGTTATAACTGAGTCCTCTGGGTATCTTGACTTAATAGCATATTTAAAGTGGAACATGATATGTTCTAATATCTGTAATTCTCAGTAGTGATGCCTATATTTTCCCTTATTTTCTCTTTATCTTTTCCTACCTCATCTATATAAAGATCCACCGTTTCTTTAAATCACACTTAATTAGAGGATTTTCTGGTTTTTTACATGTTGTCTCTTGTTGGAAGTGGGTTAATCCCAAATCTCTAATAAATATGAATGGATTAAAGAGAATCATGAGTTCAAGATCACTTTAGCATCCTGGGTATAATTGTTAAAATCCTCACTGTCTCCTGGGTTGTATGGGATTACATCAATTAAATCATGTCTCTGTAACTGAGCGCTGTGGCCATAAATGTGACTGTGTTTGCTAGCACCCTCTCTGTATTTAATTTGCTGCACTGTAATGGATTGTCAGAACAGTAAATGTGAGGCAGGTAACGTAAACTGTAATGATGGTAATTATCTGAATGGATCGATCATTGTGTTATTGCAGCCTGATGTGGGTAGAGGTGAGATGCAGCCATCCCATATAAATTCTCATTTTCCGTTTTACTTCCTTACACGCTTTCCCCTAAGAGATCTAAAGTGAAACAGTGTAAACTGGCCACCACAGTTGTCTCCACTCTTTTCCAGTCTCCTTAGTTATGTCAGCAGATCCCATCCCAAGCACCCTTTCTCCCAAGAATGCAGTCATCTTACAGAACTGGAGTTCAAGCTTGCCCTTGTAATTCCTAATACCTTAAGCTTTGAAGCTGAAGTTGTTTTAGTTGAATGATTTTTATCCTTGTGTGTGTATGTGTGTGTGTGTGGGTGTGTATGTGTGTGTGTTCATGCACTATGTGTGAAAATGCCTTTCCATGTGTCAGCCTCAGCTATCACACCTCATGTAAGTCCACTTTGGTATTGATATAGCGTCTTTTACTGGCCTGGAACTAGCTGAGTAGACTGGGCTGGCTGCCCAGTGAGCTCTAAGGATGCCCTGTCTCTGCCTCCCAAGGTTGGGATTACAGATGCATGCCACCATGTTCAACTTTCACACATTAGTTTTCAGGATTGAACCTGGGTCCTTGAGTTTATATAGCAAGCACTTTGTAGACTAAGTTACCTCTCCCAGATTTGTTGCCTAAAGAACTATAAAGCCACCAAGTGAAATAAAGTTTGCACACCCTAGCATCACCTAAATGTCTACAACAGAAACAAACCAGACAACCCTCCTCTGTGGGCTGGGGGCAAGAACTGAGTGATTGCATTCGCTGTTCCTGAAGCAAGTTTTAAAAAAAAACAGAAGTGAAGCAAGCTCACAAGGAAAGAGCAGTAAGCTGGGCATAGCTTCCGTTTTCATACAGGCAGTTAATGGTTGCCTGGAGAGGAAGTCATGTTTCGTTTCTTGAGGATGGCTGCTGGCAGGTTATCCACGCCCAAAAGCATGGAAGGTAATAAAAAGGACTTGAAGTTGAGGAGAAGATCCAGTGGGGGATAAGGGAAGGATTGAAGAGATAGAACCAGAGTGGATATAATCAAAATAACAGTAGAAATTTCCATAGCTGCTTGATAAAGATGGTCCCTCGAGTTCAATACCAAAGGTTCAATCCTTGCCAAAGAAAGGAAATGGAGAGAAGGAGGAGGAGGAAGACAGAATTGTGTATTTGAAATCTTCAAGAACAAATCGATTACTATTAATAGTAGTAATTAATAATAATAAAGAGAACGGAAATCATATGATTCTCACACCTTTCTCACTGTGGAAACCAACAGAACTCAATTTCAAGTTGCTGTAAGTGGCCAGGCAGTGGTGGCGCACACCTTTAATCCCAGCACTTGGGAGGCAGAGGCAGGTGGATCTCTGAGTTCGAGGCCAGCCTATGGCCAGGGAGGATGGCAGAGGAAGGCCTGAGAGAAAATTCACATCCAGAAAGAGAAAGCCCAGAGTCACAGTGTCAGCGGTGGGCACAGTGTGGCAGAGTTGCTGTGCTGGCGGAGAGGTAGGGCACAAAAGAGCTGATCCATGTTGCTCCCTCAGAAAGATGGCATGTTCAAGGAAGGTGAGGCAAAGAGGAGGTGCCGTTTAGAGACGATGTAAAGGGAAAAGAGGAAAGGGGAATTCAAATGCTCTGGAAATAATGGGCCATACAGGACCAACCCCCAGCAATCATCGCAATCATCATTCAATAAAAAGGACCTGAACAAGGGCAGAGTGAGGTGCAGGAGTCCTTGGAGGGAAGGGAAATGGCCCAGGCAGTGAAATACCCAGCAAGCATTCACAGGGCTTGATTCAAAGTCCCAGCTCCCACAAAGAAAACATCTTATGTGGCTGCAGGTTACCTGTAGGTTACCCAGCACTAGGGCGGAAGAACAGAAGGATCCTGTGGCTTGGTGACAAGCCAGTCTGGATGAATTGATGAGCTGCAGATTTATTGATAAGACCCTCTCTCAAAATAGTAAAGTGGAGAATGACTGAGCAGACAGCGTGGCATCAACCCTCCAGCCTCCAGATGCACAGGCCCACATGGGAAGGCAAATGGGCATTGCATCAAAGGCACGTGGGAAGGCGCACAAGCATTTGATCAAAGGTGCATATGGGAAGGTACACTGGTAAGCCACTCAGCCAAGCAGGCAGTCAATCCAACAGTCCTATATACAGGTAAAGGGAGGGGTTGCATCTCATATACTGATGAGGCTGATATGGACAGTCACGCCTAAATGTGTCAAGGTGCAAGGGGGCAAAAGATGCTGTTTCAAAGAGGCTTTGGAAAAGAAGAAAAACTGGAGAGAGCAAACTGCTAAGAAGCCTACAAAAAACTTTGGACATGCCGGGTGGTGGTGGTGCACGCCTTTAATCCCAGCACTTGGGAGGCAGAGGCAGATGGATTTCTGAGTTCGAGGCCAGCCTGGTCTACAGAGTGAGTTCCAGGACAGCCAGGGCTATACAGAGAAACCCTGTCTTGA
>JADRCC010231979.1:0-14792 GCA_019843855.1 Hylomyscus alleni
AGAAAGAAAGAAAGAAAGAAAGAAAGAAAGAAAGAAAGAAAGAAAGAAAGAAAGAAAGGAAGAAAGGAAAGAAAGGAAGAAACCTCAGGTGCTGTTTGGCAGAAAAATAAGTTGCTTCAACATTTTCCTGAACTGATTATTCTGAAGGCTTTTATCAGAGATAATTTTTCAGTCTATATAATTAGTGCAAATCTTACAGGTAGATAGAAGATAATGTTTTCTTAACATGAAAGAAACAAATCACATTTACTAGGAGTGAAAAGAGTGAACAACCACAGTACACTGTAATCAAAATTCATATTGATAAAGGAAAGATGACCTTTGTGTTCTGTCCTGGCCAGAGTTCTTTCCTTTTCTTCAGTTCTGTGTGTCTCTTATTAAAGAAAAAAGATGTGGACCAGCATACTGAACAACTGCCATATTCTAGATTATTTTAATCTACCTTAATGTAGTGGGATTTCAATTACCATCAGAAGGAGGCACTTCCTGTGGAATTTCCCAACAATTAGTTTACACACTTCAAACTATCTAAAGGAGCAAACAAAGGAAGACATGATATTTATCTTAAGCAAATATAGACTTAAATTAAGAAATTCAATCATCAATTATAAACTCTAATACTACTAAATTTTAGGCTTTTGCTCATTAGAAATTATATTTTTCTAAATACTCATAGTAACAAAGTAAGAGGCAAGGTACTACATGATGAAAAGCAAACAGGTTCCTCAGTCACAATGTCATCTTGAAGTCAAGTAAACAGAGAATTCTAAAGCAAGGGAAATTCCAGGACTCTCCAATTTTATGACTATGTACACAGAGAAAATCTGAATGACTAATATTAAATAAGGTTCTATTGAGTTCTCTCATATACTCATTTTATAGCATGTGATTTTGTTTTGACCTATGCATACACTTATAAAAGCCTACTGCTGATCCATTAAATAAAGATGTTCATTGTCTATATACGTATCACAAAAGTTCCTTTTGCCTTTTTGCATTTCACTACTCTACAAGGAATAACCACTCTCTAAATGTATACATAAGCACATGCATACAAATATCACTTGACACTTTATAAAATTTGTATAAAGGTGATGATACTGGGCATATTTTTATTAGCCTTGCTAATCATACTTTCACTTATCATACTCACTTCAAGACCATTTGTGTCGTTTCTTTGTGAAGACAATTTTCTGAGGGATATGAAGGCCCTGTAAGTGGAGTCACTGACCATCTGCGTTTCAGGTTGTCTTTCAAACGTTATTGGTATTAATGAGAGTATTTGGAGAGAGATAACCTCTCAGTTCGGAGCCAATTTCTGCCTTATTTACTGACCAGGATTATAAAGTTCTAAGTACCACTAAGACCAAGATCAAATCAGTTTACTGCCCCCATTCAGGCAGGATACCTTCTTCCTCCTGACTCTTAGAATTAGTAATTTTGACAAATCATCTCTTCATTTTATTCTTTCTATTCTGTTTTATTTCAATTTGTGTTTTTTTTTTATGTTTTGTTTTATTTTTGAAGACTAAATCTTATGTAGTCCAGGCTTGTTTCAAATTGGGAGAACAAATGCTCCCTAGAGGTGAACTCCAGACTTTTCAGTCCTGTAGAGCCATTCATATGCCTCCCTGAGGGGAGGAGAGGGATTTGATTCCAACCTTCCCCCCTCCCCCGCTAGGCCGAGGTTTTTGTCTGGGTTGATCATGCTATCACAATTACTGTGAGTTCATATGTAAACCTGCACTCTGCTATGTCCGGAAAGCAAAACTTGATATTATAAGCTATCTCTGGCTTTTACAATGTTCCCACTCCACTCTTACATGGAAATTCCTGTGCCTTGAAGTGTGTTCTCTGTCCTATTTAGGACTGAGAGGACTCAACTGGGAAGGAAGAAAAAAAATCATAACACAATTAGAAATCTCAATGTGGAGTGGAAAGAGAAGGAGTGGAGAGTTAAATTATGAATAGTAGGGTTGGTAATCTTTTTAATACAATGTATGAATCCCCAAAGAATTAATAAAAGCATTGAAAAATAATAGTGCCTAGTTATAGCAATAAAAAATATTGGGATGCCAATGTGGATTTTTGCCTTCGAAGCTGGCCTGTCAGAAAAAAAGAGTCATGGGCACACCAAATGTCCTGGCTTTATTTACCATATATGAAAAGTCATGTTTTTTTTTTCCACCAGGACTATCCACCTTGTAAATGAGGTTTCTTTTTATTCTTGCTGTTTTATTTCATAGTTTTTTTTCTTCTCCATAACCCTCTGCTGTACATTCCTTCTCTCCTTCCCGAGAATTGGGTCTTTCTTTAACTGCTCTTGTCTTCATCATTCACTAAGTTACACAGAAGTAGCTTTAAGCACACAGTTTTTCCCTGGAAGTTTATCAGTCATTTATAATTGTGTTCTGTGGACTCATTCAATGTACGTTTTCTTCACAGCTACAGAAAATGAAAATGGCTTTCTTTGCACAACTCTCTGTATTTTGTGTTTCGGAAGCCTAGGAAAAATATTTATGCATTCAAATATAATTAAATTATGATAATCTTGAAGAGTTTTAAATTACCAAGAAAATAACACATTTGTAGACATAATTGCTTCTAAGCCTTCTACCTAAGAGGAATTGTAGATTTTAAAATAAGTACAGGACTAGAGCAATGGGTCCTCAGCAAAGGGCTTGGACTGCTTTTGCTCCTGCAGGGTTCCATTCTCAGCATCTATGTCACACAGCTCTCTATTACTGTTAACTCCAGAGACATTCAACACTCTTCTGGGATCCACAGATACTCACACATGTAGCTTACACATATATATATACATATTTGTACATATGCAAATACAACTAGGTAAAATAGGCATATCATTCTTATTCCTAATTCCATTGTGAAATTACTATAAATACCCATTCTAGTGTCATTATTTATTTATAGATTTGCCACTTTGTATTTCTCAACATTATGAAATAAAAACTGATGGAATATATTTTTGAATATCCTCCATGACTTCACATTTCTTCCATTTAAGAGGAAACAGGAATGTTTCAGGTAAGCCTTTGGTAACACAATATTCATTTATCCTGCTTTAAAAGGGACATGAAATGGATAGTGAGAAAATTAAAACAGACTGTACATAACCAAGCTGATCAATTTCTTTCCATTTTCATGTTTGTTTTTCTTCTTTACATTGATATTTTCTATATCCTAACACTAAAAGAGACTGCACATTTTCTCATTCTACAAAGATCTGAATCTTATAGCTTTTCACTTAAGTTAACTAAAATAAAGAAGCATATCTATGGCTTCCTGTTGGTTTCTTGATAGGACTAGGTAAAGGGTTTCTCTGAGTATACACCACAATAAAATTCTGGTCAAAATAACAAAATTAAACAAACATGTGATGATTATGTCAAAGCTTTTCTGCATAAATGCATCTGTAATGTATGGAAGTCCACAGCATCATATTTCGTGCAGACATCTTGTAGTCCTAAACTAGATTGGATAGAAATTCATAAAAGCAGTTTACTAAAAACTAAACTGAACCCATGTGTGTCTCCTGAAACAGCACTTATGACCAGGGAGGACAGCACAAATTATGACTCTCCCAAAAGGAGCACATTATCTTATATCATGATGGTTGCAAATACAGTAAACAATGAATTCATTATTATTACCTATTTTAAACCAGAATAAATCTCAAATGCTTCATCACCTAATCATGGGAAGGAAATGGGCCATGCTAACTGTGGCAAATGCTTTTGTAATGAAATACCTTGAGTTGCATAGCAATCACAGCAGAAGCTGAATTTAGAAGGTTAGTGATTATGGCTCCTCTGGGGCAGCAGTGAAGTATTCCTATTATTCTCCGTTTCAAAAGGAAATATAAATTGAAGGTCATGAACCCCATTTTCTTCTCCCATTTAGCAAAATGGATGTGGAATTTAATATATCACAAAACTCTGTAATAGTTTCATTTTCACTCGAAAGTGGAAAGTGATCTTCATATTTCACAGTCTAACATACACAAACACTGAAGGTAAAATGGCAGCAATTGTGTAGCTTAGCCTACTTGCCTTCAGCCAGTAGACCACTTGTGCAGCTGTCCTTTTCCATGGGATCTTTGCAGAGAATCATCTAAAGTCAGGATGCTTGTGTTTTTCTTGTCATCTATTTTGATATAACCAAAGTATCTCAAAATTCAGTGACTGAAAACAACAATCTTATGTGATTCAGGAAGGGTGTGGTTCATAGTAGCAGCTCATGTCTCTTTCATCAGCTTACATATGTTATTCTAGGTTGCTTATTGCTAGATTCAGCTCTTAGTTTCACTGCAATAATAGCCTGGCTGATAGGGACTCTACTAGAAGATCCTCTAGAGTCACTGTATGAGACTCCTGCCTCTCGTACTGCCACAGCAGTTGATTTTGAGTGACAGAATACTGTCTGAAAATTCAAAAGCAGGCATTACCAAGTGGCAAAAAATACACTCAGAATTTCTGGGCTGAGCAAGTGTGACTTCCATCACGTTTTAACAGGTTGGGTATGAAAAGGATGTAACCACAAGGATATACTCATTGGGTGCCTCTTAACAAATAGCAATATGCTCCAGTACTGTACCTATAGGTATTACTAAGTGATGAGTAGATTCTAGAACATCTAAATTATCCAATGTTAACTTTTTATTTTAATGTTATGCCTTCCATGATAGCTAATCAAAATTTCCCCTATGTCATCAAAGCATATTTCCTAAGGTTGAAATTACTATAGTTTATGGTTGTATGTGGTCAAAATCATCTTCACAAGATTTGTTTAAAGACAAGTGCTCAATCAGAGAACCATTTACTTACTTCCTCAAAATCAAATTTATTTTTATTGCCATGTAGAAAATGTGAACAGCTGAATAGTTGGCGAAGGGACTTGATGGCTTCTCCTTGGAAAGTAGAAAAGGCTAGGCTTATTTTGTATTGATTTAAACCATATACATGATGCTTTGACTGATTTAAGTGTGCTAGAAAAGTAGAGGATGGTGGGAAGGAATAGTTACATTTACAATCATGAATTGCAACTTTGGATTTTAAAGCTCTTCATTCTGACACAAGTAGTACATATTAGACTAGCCACTTCTTCTCTCTAGAAGCCCAGTTTCTCAGATGGGAATGTTGATGTTCTACTTTAAAAGAAAAAAAAAACTTTCAGTTACAAAGTTACAAGATTCTATTTATAAAACTTAAATCATCTGATGTTAGTTATATTTGATTTCTTTCTGCTGTTAAATTTATGTTCATAGCATAATAAGACAACACATCGCATTTGAGAAACATGAACTCCTTTGACTTCTTTTTTTTGCCTCATATTTAGAATAATTCTTATGGTAGTTCTGTGTTATTTTATGTTTGAGAGTCACTTCTCCAGTAATGTATGTAACCAACTGAAGAAAAATAGGCATGTCAAGGAATTTTAATCCAGCAGCATGGCTTCTCTGGCAAGGGATCAAACCCAAAGGCTTTCCTGGTTTACAAAGTAGACTACTGTGTATTTTAAGTATCACATCTGAGTACAAGACACATATTTAATCCCAGGATACAGAGGGAAGCAGACCTCTGAGTGCTAGTCGGTGAGCTCTGTTCAGTCAGTTGAGTTAAGTCAGTTGGGAGTCAATGCAGTGCATGGAGTGCAGTGGAGATGATTTCATACAATTCAGTTCAGGAGAGAAGAGGCAGTTGAAACCAGAAAATAAGGAGGAGCCAGAAGATTAGAACACATTGCCAGAGTTAGTTTGAGGCCAAGTAGAACAATCATGAGAAGCTGTAAGAAGCCAGATTGTATCAATCAGTTTGGAGAGGAGTTTGAACCAGAAAAGATGAGTTGAACCAGCCTTACAGAAACAGCCCCCCCCCGAAGTGCTAGAAAGGGGGAACCTACTCAGCAGCCAGTCTCTGAGAAGGCCGTTCTAGCAGTGAATAAAGATGACTTTTACATTGGCCATGAGGTCAAAAGTCAGAAAAAGGATATACAGGAGATGTGGAAAGGACTAACGGAAAGGGGGAAATGACAGAATTATATTTCAATCTAAAAAGGATTAAAATAAAATTATAATAAAAATAGTCACTGGGAATTTCTGTGATGAATTTCCTTGATCAGATTAACTGAGGCAGAAATATCCACCCTAAATGTCAGTATTACCTTCTGAAAGCAGCTCTGATAAAGAGTCCAATCACAGGCTTCTTATTATATTAATGTTTAAATTAATTGGACAGGGAAAATTCTAGTACATATCACCCTTTCTATTCAAATTTAAAAAAAACTATTCTCTCAAATATAAATTGAGCACAACTATTACCACTTTGTAATTTATAAGGTACAACATGCAGTCCATCATTTTTGTCAATAAAAATAGAATACTCTGTCATCTGTCCTAACTTAAAAGGCTTATAATTCTACACCTAACCTAAGTCCTGGTTTTAGAGTGTTTGCCATATGAAAACCATCCTTTCAAATCTATTCTCTCAATGTTAAACAGCCTGGGTCAGCTATGAGACTATAAGTAATCTTTCAACTCCATCAGAAATCCAAGAATGACCAACTTTATCTGAAGATATAGAAAGTCTAACACAGCTTCCAGAACTGAGACAAGTTGTAGAGACAGCTGCCTACCCATACAGCCCCAGTAAGTCAGGAAGTTGGAGCATCAGTCTTCAGCCTTCTGACCCAGGATATTCTGACAAACCTTTGAAAAACAGGAATTGTTAAGAACTAGCCTATTCTGTCTTGGCAGAACTAAGCTGTCCTAACCTGTAAATTGTGTCCTTTCAAGAACAGCATAGGTGTGCAGGAGAGAATAGGCAATTTCTGCAGAGTAGCAGCCCAGGCACAGTGTACAGCCTCACCTGCTCAGCTGCTTCTTTGAATCCATGAATGGGAAATTGTTAGGAACCAATTTGTCTCAAAAACAAGTGAGCAAATTACATTAAATGTCACATTCTGTGGATTTCTGACCTTTTGAAAACTATGTAAATTAATCTGGACTGTTGTCTGTTAATTATTCTCAGATATTTCTAATTAAAATATCTGAAAACACCCTAACAATAAACTCAGAGCCATGACCTTGCTATTGGCCCTTAACTCACAGGCTTAAACATCTCAGATCAGTTTATAGTTGCATTTATAGAAAGACTGGGTCCAAGTCTTGCACTTACAATATTTTTGTATCAATAGAAGAAATTTATACCAATGAAACCTTGATTCTGTATCAAAATAAATTTTGTGCCAAAATAAGAAATTATGACTTCGGCTTGGTAACAATTATAATGATTTCTACCAGATGAGACTATGGCTATACAATCAATTCTAGCTATTTCCTTCATGTTCCAATTATGACCAATTCTAAATTCCCTAGAAAGGCAAACTTAGAATAACCACTTCTGCTGGGCAGTGGTGGCACACACCTTTAATCTCAGCACTTGGGAGGCAGAGACAGGGGGATTTCTGAGTTCGAGGCCAGCCTGGTCTACAGAGTGAGTTCCAGGACAGCCAGGGCTACACAGAGAAACCCTGTCTCGAAAAACCAAAAAAAAAAAAAAAAAAAAAAAAAAAAAGAAGAATAACCACTTCTAGCCTCAAAGCTCAGGGAACTGGGACAATGACTCTTCATAACTTCTTCAAGCTAAATATGGGCATTGAGATATTTTGAAGGAGGTGAAGGAAGGGAAGGAAAATGGGGGAGTTGGTTGGCCTTAAGAAGGCCAGCGCCAATGATTGTTTTAGTTTCTTATATCTGTGTCCTGACTGGATCTGGCTGAAAGTCCAAGACATCAGGAGTTTAAACATGTCAGTTCAGTACCCCTGATGATGAAACTCACAAAGGCTGTATATTTTGTATTATACAAATATCAAAACAAAATTTTAGTATCATCAAAATAACTTTTTTATTTGATATTCTGGAATCTAGTTCTCTGGAAGTCTTCCTCTTTCAAATCTGGAAGGTGTATTGACACTAATCATCTTATCTTAAAACACAAAGACAAAACTTTTCTCCCAAATGAGCATATCGTTAAGCCAGTAACCAGAAAAACCTTTACCTTGACCTCTCTCTCAGAGGAATAATATAACCACAAAACTCAAAAATCAGACCCATTTTTAAAGTTAAAACAACCCAAAGCAAATGAAGTGAACTATAATACTGTATATGCCTATTCTTAGGCCTTTCCTATTTTGCCAAGCAGGATAATAACCTAAGATTCCCAGAAACAAAGAGACTATGGTTACCACATACTACAGTAGAAATGAGAAATAGGGAAATGGACAAAACATTCAACATTATAGTCAGGTAGATAGAAAACACTCAAGACGTGTATTGAGCAGCCTGGTAAAGATCATTAATATCAATGGATTGTACTTTCTTTTTTTATTGCATACTTTTTTATTTACATGTCAATTGATATCTCCTTTCCCGGTTTCCCTGCTGGAAAACAAAAAAAAAAAGAAAAAGAAAAGAAAAAGAAAAGAAAAGAAAAGAAAAGAAAAGAAATGAAATGAAATGAAATGAAATAAAATAAAATAAAATAAAATCCCTGTTCCTTCCTCCTTCTCCTTGCTCACCAACCCACCCTCAACCATTTCTTGACCTTGGCATTCCCCTGCACTGGGGCATAGAGCCTTCACAGGACCAAGGACCTCTCCTCCCATTGATGACCAACTAGGCCATCCTCTGCTATATATATGCTGCTGGAGGCATTAGACCCACTATGTGCACTTTTTGGTTGGTGGTTTAGTACCTGGAAGCTCTGAGGGTACTAGTTAGTTCATATTGTTGTTTGTCCTCAGGGGCTGCAAACCCTTCAGCTCCTTGGGTCCTTTCTTTAGCTCCTTCACTGGGGACCCTGTGCTCATTTCAATGGATAGTTATGAGCCTGTACTTCTCTATCACTTGGGCACTGTCAGAGCCTCTCAGAAGACAGCTATATCAGTCATCCAGCACTTGCTGGCATCCACAATAGTGTCTAGATTTGATGACTGAATATGGGAAGGATTCCCAGATGGAGCAGTCTCTGGATTGTCTTTCCTTCAGCCTCTACTCCATGGTTTGTCTCTGCAACTCCTTGCGTGGGTATTTTGTTCCCCATTTTAAGAAGGAATGAAGTATCCACACTTTGGTCTTCCTTCTTCTTGAGTTTCTTGTGGTTTGTGGATTGTATTTTGGGTATTCTGAGCTTCTAGGCTAATATCCACTTATCAGAGAGTGGATACCATGTGTGCTATTTTGTGACTGAGTTATCTTATTCAGGATGATATTCTCCAGATCCATCCATTTCCCTAAGAATTTCATAAATTCATTGTTTTTAATAGCTAAGTAGTACTCCATTGTATAGATGTACCAACAGAGGAGTGTTCCATTCCTCTGTTGAGGGATATCTGGGTTGTTTCCAGTTTCTGGCCATTATAAATAAGGCTGCTATGAACATAGTGGAGCATGTGTCCTTATTACATGTTGGAGCATCTTCTGGGTATATGCCCAGGAGTGGTATAGCTGGGTCCTCTGGTAATACTATGTTCAATTTCTGGAGGAACTGCCAAACTGATTTCCAGAGTTGTTGTACCAGCTTGTAATCCCACCAGCAATGAAGGAGTGTTCCTCTTTCACCACAGCTATGCCAGCAACTGCTGTTACCAGAGTTTTTGATCTTAGCCTTTCTGACTGTTGTGAGGTGGAATCTCAGCGTTGTTGTGATTTGCATTTCTCTGATGACTAAGGATGTTAAACATTTCTTTAGGTGCTTCTCAGCCATTTGGTATTTGTCAGTTGAGAATTATTTGTTTAGCTCTGTACCTCATTTTTTAATAGGATTATTTGGTTCTCTGGAGTCTACGTTTTTGAGTTCTTTGTATATATTGGATATTAGCCCTGTATTATACTTTCAAAACTGCTAGAATACTAGATTGTAAAGTGCCTTGTCACAAAACAGTAGGCATTTGAAATCCTACATAAGTTAATTTGATAGCTTCCAACTGAACAATGTGTTTGAGCCAGTTTGTTTATGTATAAATAAGTTACATACAAATTCATATGTAAAACATTACATTGTTATTGCTATTTCTATTAGTCACCAATAACATGACTAGTCATTTTACACATATCTTATCATTGGCTCTCAGAATATTTTAGTTCACTCTGTCATTATAGAATGTTTTCTTTCATTGAATATTAGCTGTTGATAATCTTTTTCTTACTAAACTTTTTGTCTGTTACAGGTGTTCATAATATATGCTAGATATTTATTGTTGTATATATTATTTGCTTTGTAGGCATCATTAAAGTTTTTCACTGTATACTTATATATTAAAATATTCTTTCTTGGCTTTGATCTTACATAAATAATAATTATATAAATAAATCTGGCACAGCCCTTCTAACTCTATTTGTGGATGTTCTTCTGCACTTCAAAAGCTTTCACATGTGTAGTCTGCCTCAGGCTTAATGCATGATAGAAAATAGGAAGAATTAATCTCAAACATTCAAGTCCTCAAATATGTAGTATCAGTTTCTAGATCTTAGTTGTAATATCTGAGGTTTTTCTATGATTTTTGCCCCTTTCATGGCAGATATTTCACACCTCTATATTTCAAAGTGTCCATGTTTTATTTATTGTCAATTATAATTCATTTGTTAAATTATATTTAAATATAGATATTAAAAAGAATTACATAGTTGATAGATTAGTTTGAATCCTTAGTCTAGAGATATGATATGTGATAACATTTACTTGATATTTCTTTCTTCAGATGTAGTTTTTATTAATTATTGTTGTCATTCGACAATTTTGTCTGTACAAAATATATTCTAATCACTCTCTCCCATCAATCCTTTCTCCCTGACGTTCTTACCAAATCATGTATTGCATCCCAATTGGTCTTTTTCCCAAGCTTATGACTTGGTGTAATTTTGTAACCAATCTTCTACTTTGTTTTCTCTTACTGCGATAATCACCAAACCTAAAATTAACATGAAGATTAAAGAATTTACTTTATCTTACACTTCCAATTCATCACTGATAGAAATCAAAGTATTTCCCTGAGAATGTCATCACTCAGTTTAATTACTGAGAGAAGTCTAAACTAAATCTGGAGCCATGGATGTATCCTCTTACTGACTTGCTCTCACTGTCTCTTGCTTGTTCTCTGCTATCTTACTTACATAGTTCATGACCAGTTTCTGAAAGATACAGTCACCCACAGTGGACTGGGACCTCCCATAAATCAAGATAGTTCCTCACAGACATAGTAGCCCACATGCCTCTTGGATTGAGGGAATTCTTTAGCAGAGTTGCCCTACCTTAAGAGCCTCTGAGTTGTATCAAACTCACAATAAAAATTAGTATACTTATTTAGTTTAATTAGCACCATCTGTGTATATAGAAGTGTCCACTGGAGGCAGTGGTCATTGGAAGGTGTATGATGAAGACAATGTTCTCCCATGCTCTAAATCTATCAGTAGGAAACAGATCACCAGTAGGAGAGAGGGCTTCCTGAGTTCTTTTCATGCTATGGCACATTGTTGATATACTCACTTTGTGAATACCCAATGCATGCAGCTGCCTAGGGTTCATGATTACAATACCTTTGATTTGCACTTTGCATTTTGCAGCATGTAACCTTTTCTTCTGCCTCTTATATTCTTTCTGTTCTCCCCTTCATAACCTTCCTTGAATGTTAAAGTTGAGTAAATAAATATCTTATTTAGGGACTGGAACACATCTCTCATTTGTTATTTTTATCTTGTGCAACCATGAGTTTTTAATTTCCTACTGTTGTTCTTCTTTGATTAAGGATGAGCATAGCATTGGTCTATGAGTATAAACCTAAGTGTTTAGAAGGCACCTTGATACTAAGTTCATTTGAGTAAACCACAGAATCAGTTCCAGGCCAAAGGCTATGATCTTCCCCAACATGAATCCTTGACAATATTTTTATTACCAAGCATAGCTTTCCTCATGCCAAATAAATCTCAAAATCAGTGACAGAATAGTTGGCTTACCTTCCTAACACTACGGCCATTATTGGACAGGTGAACATCGTGCCTGGCATGTTGGTCTCATGGATCATAGGTCTAAGAATTTGAAAAATAATTCATACATTTCCCCCACATCAATGTATATAGCACCCTCCAGGACTACACATAACTCTAGTCATAAAGAAAACATAGCTAACAACTGATAAATAATACCTCAGGAAACTAAAAATTGCTCAACAAAGGAAACAGTCAAGTGAAGAAGCAGCCTATGGACGGGAAGAAAAATCTAGAAATGTAAAGAACTCAAAAAGAAAATAGCAATCCAATAAAATTTGGACTGTACACATGAACATCAACTATTCCAAAGAAGAGATACCACTAAGTACATGTATTTTTTTTAAATTATCAACATTTGAGTAATTCCAATTTTCTTATTTTTTATATATATTGTTACATGATGAAAAGAAATTTTTCTAAGTTTTAAAAAAAATTATCTTTAATCGTTTCTTACAATCCAATCATTATCCCCGTCCCAGTCTGCCTTCCCACAGTTCTTCATCCCATTTCTCCTCCCAAGTCTCCAAGAGGATTTGTCCCACTCCAACCCCAACATCATAACCCACGCCACTACCCTATCAGGTCTCCCCACTCCCTGGGGCCTCAAGTCTCTTAAGGGCTAGGTGTGTCTTCTCTCATTGAGGAAAGAAAAGGCAGTCCTCTTCTAAATATGTGTCAGGGGCTGCAAACCAAACTTGTGTATGCTACATGGTTGGTGGCTCAGTGTCTGAGAGATCTTGGGGTCCAGGTTAGTATAGACTACTGGTCTTCCTGTGGGGTAGCCCTCTTCCTCCTCAACTTCTTTCAGCCTTTCCCTAATTCAATCACAGGGGTCTGTGACTTCAGACCATTGGTTGGGTGTAAATATCTGCATCTGTCTCAATAAGCTGCTTGTTGGACCTCAAGAGCAACCATGCTAGGCTCCTGTATGTAAGCATACCATACCATTATTAATAGCATTGGCCTTTAGTGCCCCACCTTGAGATGGATCCCAACTTGTGCCGGTCACTGGACCACCTTTCCTTCAGTCTCTTCTCCAGTTTTTTTCCCTGCAGTTGTTTCAGACAGGAACAATTCTGTGTCAGAGTTATTGAGTGTGGGATGGCAATACCATTCCTCCATTATTATTCTGTTAGTGGACTCTTCAAGTTCCTTCTCCCCACTGTTGGTCATTTCAAGGACAGATGTTCTAGCTTACTTTTCTTTTTGCTTGCTCTTGCAGATGCTGGACATTCATTCATGTCCCTGCTTCTTTTACCTGAGAATGTTATCTATAAATGAACGTCAAAGCTCTCAACTCACTCTGACTCTTCTGTCAGAAGATGAATGCTAACCTAAGTTATCGAATCTTGTTTAAGCTAGTGTGTTAGCTTTCTAGCACTACAATAACACCTGGAACACTAATGTACAAAGAGTAAACAGTTATTTTGACTAACCATTTTTGAGATTACATTATATGGTCCTATAGTCTTATTTCTCTTAGGAATGATTACCATACTGTAACAGTGGTATGTAGAATAAAATTGCTAATGTCATGGCCAGAAGAAAGGAAGCTGGAAAAAAGAGGCTGTGGTTCAGGATCCCCTTTAAAGACATACATGCTTGAAATGACCTAAATGCTTCTAACATTAATGTTGATCATCCTGGAACTATACCTGTGACATATGGGCCTTTGAGGAACTAACAGGCCAAACCACCACAGCCACTTCTGTCTAAAACCAAGCACTCAAACACACACACACACATATACATACACACATACACATTAATTCACCCCCTTTAAATAGTTTCACATAATCACATAATCTTAATAAAATGAAGTTTACATTCTAACTCAAATATATTTTAGCTGAAATTTCTACCTGAATCTCTAAAACATATAGTTTTTAACTATAGATATTAAATACTTCCATATTCAACCTAACTTACTATTAATACTGGTCAATAATTGAGTGCTAAGAATTTTTATTCCCTTTAGACCCAAGGATATATACACTTATCAATATTCATGCTCATTTTTTCTTGTATTTTTAATGTACTTACACCCTCAATATTGTAGAGTTCTTTTTGATGTCTTTAAACTCATGTTTTGTCAATTTCTAATATGCAACTGCGATACCATGCTTCTAAGATTTCTTCTACATTCAGTCCTCATGTTATTCCATATTGTAATATGATTGCCCTTACTTTGATGTAATATTCTTCCTGAATATTTTAATACTAACAGAACTTTAAAAGCACATTACAAGTTCAAGTGTATAAGAACTTCCTCTCTTTGAACTTAATATTTGAAAAGGGCTGTGAAAGCATGTGTGAGAGCTGCATTTGAGGATAGAAAGTACATTAAAATGCCCAACTCCCTGAAGGAAATTGTAGGGAAGACAGTTTCAGCATATGGGTGTTGTGAATAAAGTAATATTGTATGGCAGAAGAAAGGAAGGAAGGATGGAGGGTGTGAAGGAGGGAGGGAGGGTGTGAGGCAGGGAGGGAAGGATGGAGGGAAGGAGGGAGGGAGAGTATAGAGGAGGGAGGGAGGGTGTAGAGGAGGGAGGGAGGGTGTAGAGGAGGGAGAGAGAGTGTAGAGGAGGGAGGGAGGGAAGAAGAGAGAGAAAGAGTAAAAGGAACGAAAGCTCTGAGAAAATTAACACTTCCACTATTCTGACTATATCCTTCTTGGAACTGTACATTACTGCCTCTCATAAATATAAACTGGGAAGAAACTACTGAT